>BHFT01049937.1:0-27235 GCA_004320025.1 Laticauda laticaudata | reverse complement strand
CAAAGGAGAGAGATCTTAACAACCGTGAACGAGACTACCCCAAAACAGAGTCACGTTCACCATTGGAAACAGGAAATTAAAACAGAACAAACTACCAATTCCTAGATGTACTCTAAAAATACTACAAGAAGGAAATATGATGCAGCACACATAGGGAAGCAAAACACGCATATACAAATGAAAAAGGCAAATACCGCTAACCTGCTATGTACTAAGAGAATCGAACTTCAACCAGGCCAACCACACAGCAGCACAGATAATATTGACTGTGGCGAAGACACTAATTCAAGAGGAAACTGTATATAAAACGCCTGGAGGATAAAGACATACTTTTAGACTGGAACTATGGACACTCTGACTGGAAGTATCTTGACAAGCCAAGTGTTCCACAAAACAAATCAGCTTTGATTCCACAAACACAACACAAACATATACAGAGACTAGAAGACCAACAGACCTATGGAAAGCTGTCTTGCCTACATAACGAGGTAACTTATAACAGATAAAATATCAGTAAGATACTACAAGGCAAATTCACATCAGATGCTTCAAAAATCAGACAAAAAAAATAGCAGCCATCTGAGGAAACCAAAGACAAAGATTGACGCTGGAAAACCAAGGCATATAGAAATTCCCTGTAATCATGCCGCCGGCCACATACTTGGACAGCAATAAAGAATAAGTACCCGCCTAGACTGAACAAAAAATGCAGTAAAAAAGCTTGGAAACCCTCCTCACTAGTCCACAGCGTGAAACACAGGTCACAACATCAACTTCAAGGCACCCAAAACCTCTTACACTATAGAAAACCGCAGCACAGAATCATCGAGAAAGCCATAAGAGATTGAAAAAGACATGACAGCATTGAATAGAAGAGACTGATTCCAAGCAGACTGTCCTAATCATTTGGAGCCTGCACTCGTACATTTAGAAAATATGAATCTCCACACACAACAACGAGACAAACCCTGAGCACACAGGACGGCAGACACCTTTCAGTGAATGCCCTCCACTCAAACACCCCCACACCTGAACACAGACAGACTTCCCTCTGATGCCATCAACTCAAAGACACCCCCCGACCTAAAAGGCACTCCAGGTATACCTCAAGCTATGCTGATGATATGAGCATGCCCGTTCCTTTCAACACGAAAGCCAAGCAAGCATTGAAAGCATACAACACAAGAACAGGGTGTGGCCACACCCAGTCAAAGCCACAAACAGACAGAAAGAAACCAGAACACCAATCAATCATAACATCAAGTCTCAATGAACAAAGACCAGTTAATGCCATACAAGAATAGACCGCCCAAATTTGAAAACAGAAGGAAGTGAGACACACTTCCATAACAGAAGCCTGATGAATGGCAGATGAGATATCTGCTTGAAACAGTGCTACCCCACAACATTTAACAGAACTAGTCTATGAGAGCTATCAATTTAACAGAACTAAAATGAGTGGGATAACCCGAAGGAACTAACAGCAAAATGTAAGTACAAAAATGATTATGTTAGAAAGTCCTTATGATGAAGCTTACAGAATTATATATAATAATATTTATTAATATATCATCTATATATTATATAGTGATATTATATTATTTAATAGTTATATAGTATCATAGTATATATATAATATTAATTAGATATAGTATATTAAATATATTAATACAATATACATATATTTATATATTCTTATATATTTTTGTATTTCTTCAGTTTTGGCGGGGTAGTTAACATCGGGAGGCTGACATGATGGCAGAATGGAATTCTGGCAGAAAAACATTGCTACCATTTGAAAACTCCCCATAGTTTAAATGCAACTAAACACTGATGTGTGGAGGAATAAGATTGTATCCCGAACAAAAAAACATGAATACCATATAACGTTACTATATAATCTGTGTTATAATCTGTATACCAATAGTAAACTGGCAATAATCATTTGGTCAAAGTAAAAAGTTCTAACCCTTAATATTTATGAACAATCTTTTACAATTTCTAAATATTCTTTTAAACGTAGCACGATGTTGACCGATGGGTAAATTTACTGGAATTGTTCGTTTCATATAATCATATTAATAATTATCCTGAATTTTAAGGTTTATTCTGAAGGTCTTTTAATAAAAAAAAAAAAACATATCTATAACAGTCGTCGCAAGTAAAGGTCATTTTATTCTTATTTTCAAAAGCTTCATTTATCAACTGGAATAAAAATTTCATGTAATGCTTTTTCAATATTTATTATTTTTTAAGAATATGACTCTTTTTAAAATCATTGAGAGCCTTGTTTCTTTCATTTAACAAATAACATATTCCGACTACACAGTCAATAGGAATTTTTTTCTATCAATTTAAATCATATCTAGCATAGTTATATAACAAATGCTATTCATGCACTCTTTGGCTACAAGTAAATCACCTCCACTCCTCTAAAGTATTCATTATAACGCTCTGTCCCTTGGTGTTTTTGTAATAGAGTTTTAAAGTTATAGTCACCAGTTTAGTGTGACTATTTTGGGAGTTTATCCTGATAACTTAATCTATATCTTGGGTTTCTTGTTTCTCATGTTATCATGTCGGGCTTGCTACTTTTCCTACCCTCAATTTACCCTTCTTTTCCCTCTTGCTTCCTTTTTTATTACCTGTGTTTCATATCATGAATTTTTACCCTTTTGGGTATTGACCCTGATACCCTTAGCTGCTTCTTCCTGGCATTTACTGATTACTTTTCAAATTACTATCTTTTTGGGATTATTGCTTCAAGTGGCTTAGTTTTAACCCGTTCCTCCTTTCCTTTTTTACCCCTGCTTAAACATTGTGGTCATTAAGAGAGTGGGCTTCTTCGTGTTGTCCCGCTTTCTTTGGTTCTTGCACAACAGTAATTATTTGTTGGTTTTCATAGTTTTCCAGATATCCAATTTCTAAATTGGAAAATACGAAGCCAAAAATGCCTTTCTGTATTGTGCTTCTTCTTCTTTTTGTTATTTAAGCATACTTATTTTTAACCTCTCAAGGAGTCGACTTGGCCATTTAAAAGTAAAATTGGGAACAGCCACAATTGAATGTTTATTGTTGATTAATTTTCATTCAGCTGGAATCCTCTCACATCCAAGGGGTTTACAAGGAATCATCCATAATCCAAAGCTGTCCTCTTAACTGTACTTTTTTCACTGTTCGCTATTCCTCGGGCTAATTATCGGGTTATTTGTTAACAAAGGGGTAGTTAGTCAGGGACTACAATGTATCTTTTAGCAAAGGCCTTGGTTATTCCACTATCACTTATTTTTAGGTTCCAGGGTGGTCTCTCCTTTTCAAGATTCCACAGCGTCTTTATGTATAATTGAGCGTTTTTCGCAACTCTCTGCTGCTTTTTTTCCTTTTTTTTTAAGGGAAAGTTTTTAAAATTATCCAAGGAAATATTCGTTTTATAAACTTTGAAACGTTTATTTTCAGTAGGAAAATAGCCTATTAATGGCGAAAATGGAATATAATAGATATCTAGGATTTCTTAATGTCAAAGTGGATTAGTATCAATTTCTTATTCGAATCTCTTCTTCTTAATGTTCCAAATCAGTTAAAACTGTCGATGTTAGAGGAAAAAAAGCCAATTCCGTTTCCTTTCCCTTTCTCTTTCACAGCTTAAAATCTTTTTTTAGGAAGAGTATTAGTCTTTAAAATTCAGGTTCCAGGTACCTTAAATAGATGTTCTCCATTCAACCCAGTTAGTCAAACTTTCTCCTTTAAACTTCCTCCTGTACAATCTTGTCCGGTAGGGTTCTTCTTTGAAGTGGCCATTTCTGACCACCGCTGCAACCGCCTTTGGAAAAAGGAGTGATGGTCAGTCAAGGAGGAGAGATGTGGCTCTCCTCAACCCCACTGATGGCTCCCCCTTCTTCATCACCTCTATGGGGTGGCTTCAGCCCTGAATCCAGGTGGCTCGGGGAGCTCCAGCGGCGACACGGATCAAAACCGGGGACAATCATGATTTTGGTCCATTGCCAAAGAAGCCCAAACCAGAAGTCCACTGGGATCTCCCTTCTTGAATGTGGAGATGACCATGGCTTGTGACCATAGTTTTGGCAAGGAGCTGGTCCTGAAAGATTTTTCAAAGATACATTTTTCAAATAAAGATTATATAAAGATATATTTTTTCAAATGTATGGACAAAGAAGGACTATTGAAAAGAAACTGACACTTTTCATCTTATCCTTTATGATGTACAACCAAGAAAATATTTTATAATGTGCAGAGTATATAACATAACTGAAGACAATGAGGTATGCTAAATAGATTGACAAATCCAAAAGGAAAAAAAAAAACAGTTGAAGAATAGCATCTCCAAATTCATTTCCTACTTCAATACACTTCCAATAAAATCATTTTTAATCTACATCTTTATACATAAGGAAAAGTTTTACAGATAAATCTATTGGGTATTCTATATGTTCCCTTCGTCTTTTCAGTTGTGACATGCAGGAATTGAGAGTAGATTTTAGTATTTGGTCCTCTAATGATTGATATTTTCTATTGAGTTTCTTAGAATCACTCTGAGAGATTTTCTTTAAAACACAGCAGGTCACTGTGTTCCTCAAACTTCACAAATTTTTTTATCACAAATCTTTGTGATAAACAGTTATATATCAGTCAGCTTCTCTTGCTCTGACAATTTAATGAGGCGGAAAAGAATAACAATTGCCTTTCTTCTTGCTTCAGGAAGAGTTAATGTGCTCACCACACAAAAAATGCAAAATGAAGACAAAGATATTTTTTTCCTTTATTTTTTGATGATCCAATTAAAGCCATGTGCTATAATCTGAAGAGATTTTTAGCAAGGGAACTAAGAAAAAAACATTAGTGTGTTGTCAGCAATATTTCAAAGTTAAAGTTTGGCCAAGTTACTTTCCTTAAAATTCAAATATGGCTGCTATTCTATAGTAATCGCACAGTTCTGTTAAAAAAAGACTGTTTTCCTCTTGACAAAGTGATTGATACTTTCATGTTGATAAGATTAAGTTATAAAGATATCAGGATTTAGAAGTAAGTTCAGGCCCCAAGTTTTTTCAAGTCTGCCTATAAAACAAACAATGATTGAATGTTTCTTGGATTGGTTATAGAATTTGAATGTATTGAATGTAGTCACCTCTGTTGCGTCCATATCCCACTTTGATATTTGCCTTCAGTTTGAAATGTTGATTCTTCTAGAAATCCAGGTTCTTTCACCTTCAATGTATCTCATTCTTACTTGTTACCCTACCTCCACCCCATAATATTGGGTTTAGTGCAGAGGTGTCAAACTCAAGGCCCACTGGCCGATCTAGCCTGCAGGATGCTTAGATATGGGCCACAGAGCCACCCTGGAAACAGCGAAAGACCATCCCACAGTGTCTTTGCCAGCAACTCCCCCCCCCAAGCTTTGGTCGCCATGGTCTCCTGCAGCTCTCTGACAGCCAAAAGAAACTCAGGGAGGGTCGCATGCAGTCTGTTTTCGCTGGCAGAAGGCTGCAGGAGGCTGTCGCAACATGAGTGATGTTGAGCTATCCATACACATCCTGGCCACACACATCTGCCCCCCCCCCAAGGTCAAACACAACCCTGATGTAGCCCTCAGTGGAATCGAGTTTGACACTCTTGGTTTAGTGGGTCCACATTACCATTTTAATTTCTGTATAGAATATTGGTTTTGAAGGCAAAGACACATTATCCTGAGAATATATGTGTGAGAATAAAATTATGTCTATTATAATCAGGACAGTATATCATCCTAAACTCCTGCAGCATATTGCTGCAACAATCTGGGTCCTTGTTTTACCGACCTCAAAAGAATGGAAGGCTGAGTCAACCTGGAATCAGTGAGATTGGAACTGCAGAACTGCTTGCAGCCGGGAGTCAGCAGAAATAGCCTACAGTACTGCATTCTAACCATTACGCCACCATGGCTCTGATGGTAATTTTATCAATGCCATTAGTTTTCAGTTAGTACTTCAGATGTTTGGGGATCACAGCCAGGACTTCTGTTACTATTGGTACTATCTTTGCATTCTTTTGCCATAATCATCTGCTTCGGTTTGCAGGTCTTTGTATTTTGTGATTTTTGTCTAGTTCTTTCTTCTCTATTCTGCTATATCCAAGTACTGCAATGTCTATTGTCCAGACATTTTTGTCTTTGTTATCAACAATTGTTAAGTCTGGGGTGCAGTATAGTATATGTTTGTTTGTTTGAATTTTAAAACTCCACAGCATTGTATCTTCTTCATTTTCTTTTATCTATTTTTGTGGTCTCACTGGTTCTTGTTTGCAGGAACATAGTATTGCTGATATTCCAATGACCATTGCTTTACTTTGTCATGACATGGTTTCTAATCAGTCTGTGCAATCTTCTTGTAGCGGCTAAAGGCCCAGTCCCACTGGCTGACAGACACAAAACGTATGCATAAAGGACACAGCAGACGAGCAAAATTTTGGGGGTGGCTCCATCACGATTGTCACTCCTTCTCTGGAAAAGGCTTGCACAAAAATTTGCATTAAACAGATTTGGATTACATAGGAACATGAGAGACAAGTAACAGACGCTGTCTTCCGCGCCTAGTATACGTGTAGCGAGGGTGGTACGGATAGTTCTAGGGTAAGCTCAGTCGGTATACGAAAGTCGACGTGGACAACTCCATCATGCGACGTGGTGGTCTCCGAGGCTGTCTCCAATTTTTGACGCTAGCGGACGCAATAGTCCAGATGACACGCGGATCTGTATCACATGTATCCGTCTGTTAAATCGCCGTCATCACATGCAATGGCAATGTCTGGACATCGCTGCACGGAATAGAGCTCACACTCTACTCGGACTGTCGAGACAGCCTCTGACAACATACGGCAATCCTTTGCATATTGTCGAGGGATAAGTCACTCTCACACGCATGTGTAAGACAAGTTCCATGTACCATCTTTGTTTTCTTCTCCACATTGCTTTTCTACACGATGTCTTCACCTTGCCGCGAGTATTGTGAGATCGAAAGTAAGAGTCCACAGAGAATAGCCACAAGGATCCTCACATAGACGACATTCTCACATAGGCATGATACAATGGCACATTAGAACGTTTGCTGTGCTCGCTATCTCACGGATTTACATCATATCACGGCGGATAAGCTTCATCCATATCACAAAATTTTGTGCCAGCTCAAAACTTCTGGGCGCAGTGAATGGAAATCTCCAGTGATGGATGCTGGAGGGATGAGCATCATTAAACATGTACTGCAATGAGTACTACAATGGATGCATAGCGTTTTCCAACAGAATGGCAAGCTTTTTTTAATGGTTTTACATCCTCCTTTTGAATCTCGTAAGTGCCAGTGGGGACCGGCTATAATAGGTACAGTTACAGTTTCTCATCAGCTTCTCTTGCAAGAAGGTGAGATTTGCCTGTGTAGCTGCCGTCTTCTCAATTTCTGGCTTTGCATTTTTTTTAAAGAATTTGGTCTTTGTGCAGCCAGTATTACCCCTCTGCTCTTCTTTCTTCAACTCTCCTGTTCTTAGCCATTGCCGGTCTTGTTATCTGCTTTCCCTGATAATGTGTGTTTTTGTTTTGTTATTTTTTATATGCAACGTGTAAAACTTTGCCTTGCTTGTATCAATTTTCTCTATTCTTCTTGGCCGTTCCTGTAGGCCAATTTGATCTTTATAGCGTATTTTATATATACCACCAGCGACTCTAGAGGCATTATACTATCTGAGGCCTTCACCTGAAGTTAATTGCCATAAACAGTATTCTGTTTCCCAACATCCTCTACTTTAGTCCTTCCAGACAGCTAACAGTATATTGATTAAGGACCCAGACCTTACAGCGAGAGCTTGTATGAAGGGTTATTCCCCAGTCTCATCACCTTTCCACAAAAACAGGAGAAACATGGTTCCTCCTGCCTGGGACATTCTAGGATTGAAATCCATGCTCTTGAGTTTCCGAGATTGACGAAACATTTGCAAATAACACTGCCATTTCTTACAGTTTTATTTTAGCCTTTTTAATTTTAGTTTCTATTTTAATCAATTTTATTGTACTGTGGCGTCTTTCTTTTGGATTATTTAAATTCTTTGGAATCTGGAATTTTTTAAATTCTTTAATTCTTTAAATTTCCTTTACAATCCAGATGGTTTCAGAGTGATCAGGACCAACATAAATAAAATTATATTATGAGTAATCCATAGACAACTGTTATAGTGTAGATAATTGGAAATTTGAATAATAGAATAATAGATTTGGAGGGACCTTGAAGGTCTTCTTAATCCAACACCCTATTCACAACAGGAGAGAACCCTGTACTTATTCCAGAAAAAGTGGCTTTACAGGACATTTTTGGAGAGTGGATTGTAGAAGAATTGAAGATTAAAAGATTGGAGAAGAGCAAAGTGTCCTTTTTTCAAAATATGAAAAGAAAGAGATGGCTCCATAATGTGAAACTTACCTCGAGGGCGCCCGCGTTCAAATATTAATTCGCATGCTTATTCAGGTTTGGGCTCAGGGCTAAATGGCCTCTTCTAATTTCTATGACTTAAAACATGATAGATGCACTGAACAGCAGAATGCCCTGGAGAAAAGACTGAAGTCTAGTATATCGTTTATACAAAAGCCTAACTCTAGCTCAAATTTTCACCACTTATTGTTACATTTTATTTTACAAATTAATACCTTCAGAGATTTACCCTCTTAGTTATAACTAAGAGTTATTAACTAAGTTATAACCTACCTGTGTTTCTCCAACAATTACGCCTCCACCAATAGGAACCCACCATGTTTTTTAGGCATTCAACTTTATAAAATTGATTATAGCCCCTCCCCCCAAATTAAGCCCCTTATTAAAACATGTGAAATGGGGGGGGGGGGGAATGGCAGGGGGCTTTGCATTTTAGGAACGTACTTGCATGCCCGGTGCTATGGTGGCTGCCTGTGTTGGTGGGGCACTTCATTACCGGAAGATCCTTCACCACCGCTCTGTCCTTTCCTTCTCCTTGCTGCCTGGCGCATTAGAGGAACCGCCGTGGCATTGGCACAGCCATGTGTGGCCAGTCAGGGCTCCTCCTGCAACTGGAGCCCTGAGGAGACACTTGGCTTCTGGCGCTCCCGTCAGTACGTTCACAAGGGAAGGCGCTCACCCGAGAGGATCTCCTCCTGTCTCGACTCCTCTCTCTCCCTGCAAGGTCAATGTCTGTGCTGTGGCTGAGGAGGAGGAGGCTCGAGCAGATTCCTTCTGCTTGCTGAGAGGTGAGGAGGCAGCGGCTTTGCACAGCAAGCGAAGCGCTGCTTGTCCTGGTGAGATTTGGGAATGAGGGGCAGGAGGAGACATGCACGCACCCGCAGCTCACTTTCCCGGCTCTGCCAGCCTGCACGGCTCTGGCAACGGCCTGGCGGAATGAGCGAAGGGTCCGGTGGGGAGCACTCGCTGCCTTGGTGAGAGCTGTGCCGCTCCGGAAGGAGGGCCGCCCTGTCAGCTTAGCCTGGGGCACCCAGCTGGTTGCAGCTCTACCTCCTCCCAGCCACAGTGCAGACGTTGACCTAGTGAGAAGAGAGAGAGAGAAAGAGAGAGAGAGAGAGCCGAGAGAAGTTCCTCTCGGCGTCGAGTGCGCTTCCCTCAGGAACGTTGGTGACCGGGAGCACCTGACAGCCACCTGAAGCCAAGTGTCTCCTCAGGGCTCCAGTTGCAGGGAGGAGCCCTGACTGGCCGCACATGGCTGTGCCAAACGCTGTGGCGTTCTTCTAACGCAGCGGCAGCAAGGAAGAAGGAAAAGGTCTCCCGAACCCCAAGCTGTCACCGCCCGCCCACCCGAGGATGCAAAGGGGGGAATTAAGTCACTCCCAAAAAGACAGCCTAGCCGTTTTTTCGGGGGTCAAAAAAAAATAAGGCCCGGCCTTATATTGTGAGAAACACAGTAACTATAGAGTTATAATATAACTCTATTTATAAGAGTTATAACTTAGTTATAACTAACTATAATTTGAAAATCAAATGAAACTATAGAAACCAACAACTGTTCTGTCTTAAATCCTAGCTGTTGCTCAGACTTCTGATTCTGACAATCAGTAGATGTCGGCAAAGTAAACAAATAGAAAAGAGGAGTTCTTGAGAAAAGGGTCAAGCAACACTTCCTTTACTTTCTCTCAGTCTCTTTTAGCATTTTGGTTTTTTAAAGCTCAGGAAAAATTAGATGGAGATATGAATGATGTCTTATTTGGCTCTTGGTTGTCTGAACATCATTTAGCTGGCAAATCAATTGACTGTGAATCACAAGAACAGACAGATAAATGTGCTTGCTATGGATAGCTAAAAGCACCAATTTGTTAAATATTGATTGGTGTGAAGGATCCAGCTTCTTGGATATATGAAAATAAATTATGAAAAATATACAGGAAACAGAATGATTTCCAATGAGATTTTCTTCACAACTAATCTTCAGAAATATACAATGGTCCCAAAGAGAACTAAACATTTACCACTTATACTGGGTTGTCATATGTGATTATAAATAAATTATACTATAGAAGATTGCAGCATACTGAGACCTTTGCATTATAGCCCCAATGCCCTATTGACTCAGGTTTCCAAAAATAAGTTATGTGCAGTTGTTAGCTAGATAAGATCGCCTGCTTCTGGTCTAGACCCAATCAATGCTGTACATTTGAGATGTAAATATAACTTAGAAAAAGGGCTTAGAGACATATTCAGATCTTAGAATTGTCCTTACTTCTATCTTCAAATGTCTATAGAGATTCTCGGTCATCCAGGTCATGGTTGTCTCCTGGGGACTTTTTCAAAAGGCAACTTGACTTTGTTTTTCCTTGAAGACATTTTACTTCTCATCCAAGAAGCTTCTTCAGTTCTGACTTAATGGTGGAGGATGGAAGGATTTATATTCCTTGCAGTCATCTGGTCATTAGCACTCTTTCTGAGAATCATTGAGACCACTTGGAGGATTATCTGTGCTCTCAGGGTCACCTGAATAATGCAAATAGGTGCAGAACCTTCTTGGAACTGCTTTCATCAGTTCTCATGATGGGAGATGGAAAGAAGTCATCAGAACTGATGAAGCTTCTTGGATGAGAAGCAAAACATTTTCTTCTTCCTCCACAAGGAAAAAAAACCAGCCCAGTTGCCTTTTGAAGAAAAAAGCATCTTTGGGACAATAACCATCTGGATGACTGAGAATCTCCATGGACATGTCTCCCCAGTTGATTCTCCCTTTCTTTTCTGATTCTTAAACTGTCCTGCCATTTTCTTACTCAGATATTGAGATTTCTTAAAAAGAAGTCATATTAATTCCTTGCCATATAGTTTATATTCTGTGTTTTGGTGCCAAATCTTATTGAACCCTATGGCACAATTAAAATACTGTATATAATGACAGAAGAAGAAAAAATTGCAGCTTAATTTTCATATAAACATTTTAAACACAGTCAAGACACATTTCATAGAAAGCATTAAAAGATCCCATAAGTACTGAATGCAGAATACTTCTCGAAAGTATATTTAGGATTTGCTGCCTTTGTGATTTCCTTAACATATTGAAAATTGAAGACAAGCTGTCCTCATGCAATTAAAAGTTCATTTGAAAGAGTCCGTCATTAGCCCAATGCTTGTTTTAAAAAGCCTTCAGAGGAAATAGCCCCATTATTCTCTCACCGGTAGGTAAAGCAATATAATTAAAATTAAATGTGTGTTTTACAAATGAAGTTCTTCTGCTTTCACTTTACTCTTTGTCAAATCTCCCTCCACTTCATGAACATACTGGTATTGCAAAGCCTAATTGTTCAAGGGATGGGGATGGGATGCCAGAAGGGGGTAGGGAGAGATTTTTAAAAAAAGACTCTGTGAATACACATTTGTGTCACCAGGAAGGAGAAGGAGAAGTCTCTGTATGATGGGTCTCTATGACTGAGCTGTCAAAGCAGCCATTGTATAGATTAAATTAAAAGTATTTGATTCTGCATTAGAACAGAGAAAAGAAGCTCAACAGAAATTTCTGAATGTGGATTAGGAAGCTCTATCATTACAAAATTTGATCTGAATTATCATTGTTCATTTTCATTTATTATTGATTTATTGACAGCATATAGTCCAAGCCCCAAAAAGCTGGAGTTATCATTCCTCTTTATAGATTTATACAAATAAGCATATGCATTTGTTTGCATATAGCTGCCAGACAGGTCTTTCCATACAACATACTATGTGCCGAGGTCATTGGGGTGTAACTATGAGGTAATGGGGCAAAACAATAGGGTTTTTAAAGAACATTATTACACGAACAGGGTGTTACTTGCTTTTGCTTTCCCAGAGCTCTGCTCTCCTCTCAATATCTTTTCCAAGCTTATTAACATTCCTTGGTCTTCTGTGATAGACTGAGGAAGTTGATGGTAATTTTCCTGAAAAATATATATTGGGTAACCATCTGATCTAGTATCACTTAGCTAAGCCATTGCTTTGTTTATCCTGTGAAGGTATATTTGGGTTAGGGGATATTTTAGCTTTGCCCTGCAAAACCTCCAGATTGTCACTTTTTAAAAATTGTTTCTTTCATGGCCTCCATTCTCATTCCACTTTTCTCTTACTCACAGATGTTAAAATATCATACAAAAGGGAACTGTGCTTTGAATGTTTCCATGAATGAATCAGAATTCTTTTCATTTTTGCCTTTGTATGGGTCTGTGTATGAAGAATTTTGATGCAGACATATATAATACCACAGCAAGATTGTTGCTCTTTTGTGAAAAACCTGCTGAGTTATGAATGTCTATGTGTGTATTGGTAATAGGAGGAAGGGAAAGAGAGTTTCAAATAGGGTAGGGCCAAAAACTGAACCAATACCATCTGGGATGTTCTGGTCCCAGAACACTATTTAGAAGGACAGGATTTATTCACTCCAGTAGAACAACAGAATATGAAAATGAACAGAAGAGAAGCCCTCTCGTTTTTTGTAATGGCTGAGATCGAAACAGGAATGGGATTTTAAGATGTCAACATGATGCTGAATTATATATCAAAAATTATATGACAACCTTCTGCCAAAGAAGTATTTACCACCTCTTAAGCCTCTTCCTTCTCCCCAGTTTTGGTTGACTGGGGTCAGGACTAAGGTAATAATACCTATTAGAATCCAAGCAGATTCATCTTAATTAGTCCAAAATTCATTTGCAGCTAATAACCTCTGTCAGACTGGGCTCTGACCATGACAAAGTCTTAATCTTCAGTTCACTCTCTGCTATGAGAGGAAAATTAGGTCCAACAAGTGCACACCTACATACAGTACATGGATCAAGACCAATTTCAGTAGGGATATCCCCATAATTGCATTTAGAAGTTCTGAGTAATTCCTCCCAAGACTAGGGATCTTTGTTTGTTTATTTATTTGTTTAGTTTAGTTTATGTGCTCATCTTCAGGGGACTCTGATGTTGAAGACACTCAGTATTAATCATCTCGGTAAGAGTATAGCTTCCTCCCCAGAGCCCAAATTAAGGGGGACCATTGTCTAAAAATAAAGACCCAGATTGTTGGGGGCAATATGCTGATTCTGTAAAATGCTTAGAGAGGCCTGTAAAGCACTGTAAAGTGGTATATAAGTCTAAGTGCTATATATATATTGAGAGAGAGAGAGAGAAAGAGAAAGAGAGATAGGAGAGAGAGAGAGAGATAAAATGCTACTGCCATTGCTGTTATAAATAGTCTTGGGTTTAACAAAAACAGGCAGAGGCCAAACTGTCCAGTGATAAGAAGCTTAGGTATGGGCACTGATTGGAGGAAAGGAAAAAAGAGGCAAATTGTGCAAATTCATTGACAATGCAGACTCCGCTCTTTATGTACTGTGTTTTCCCGAAAAGATGAGCTACCCCGAAAGTAAGTCCTAGCATGATATTCCATGTGCGCCCGATATAAGCCCTATCCCCAAAATAAGCCCTACCCCCTAATTAAAACCCCACCCACTCCAGGGTGCACAGGTAAAAAGTAAGCTATGGTGAGGATGGGGGGTGGAGCTTCCCACCTACTTATCTTCGGATAGTTGCAGCCAGGCCTCGGATACCCCAATACCTGCTTTGACAGCCTATTTCTTCTGCACCTGGCAAGGCTTTCCTAAGGCCTCTGCAGCCGATAACAGTTCCAGATCAATCCCTAGCTCTATTATCAGTTGCAGAGGCCTTCAGGAAAGCCTTGCTGGCCAGAGAAGTTCCTGAAAGCTTCTGACAGCAAAAAGGAGTTCAGAGCAACATGTGCAAATGAAGTTAGTCAGTGGATGACATCCTCCTGAAAATAAGACCTGGTGCCTTTTTTGGTTGCAAAAAAAAATATAAGACAGGGTCTTATTTTGGGGAAAACATGGGTACATGTGTTTGATGTTATAGTGTAGATATACTGTAAAGTGAATACCTTGCATTGTGATATCATGGTGCATTTTTCCTCATATTGGAGTCATTCTGATTATGTACAGATGCCTTTGAACCCAGTAAAGATTCTAGATAGAAATGGAAATTTTATACCAAAGTGCTCAATTTTTTTCCTCTGGGAACAAGGCAGCCCAGCCCTGCTAATTTTACCTCCTTCTGATGGTCATTGTCGAAATCTGCCTCATATTCTTCCAGATCCTTGACCAGTGGTGGGCTGCTTTGTAATAGCTTGCTCGTACCAGTAGTTATGACCACGGTTGTGCCCACCCACCCACCCAGGTGCTATCCCATGTTATATATGTCACATTTTTGCTCATGCACCCTGCCCTCACAGCCCAGCTGCTTTCCGTGCCTCACCTGATCGACTCACCCTGGCTGCCACACACAAAAATTTCCCCTGGTTTTGCAGTCACGCGCAAGCATAGATGGTGCATGTGTGCTCACATTTTCGGCGAACCAGCTGTTAAAGTATGTGCAGCCCAGCTCTGTCCTTGATGCACAACCACAATTTTGGTCATAACATGTGATGGTCATAAAAAGAGGTCATTATATGACCATGCCTAACTTATGACTTTTGTTTGTAGTAGTCATTACACAAACATGATGGTCATTAAGGGAAGAATGGAAGGATGTATATTCCTTGCAGTCATCTGGCCATTAGCATTCTATGTGAGAATTTGTTGAGGCACTTAGATGTTTATCTTTGCCCTTAGATGACTGCAAGGAATATACATCCTTCCATTCTCTCTTTTTTTAAAATAATGTTTTATTTCAGTTTTCAACATTTTTAAAAACAACTCTTTTTAGTGAACAACATGATTCCAGGTTTTCACATTTCATACAAAAATTACCATAATTGCACATTCATCTTTCATATTCACCTTCATATCTTACCAATACTTTACATATTTTCTATTATTATATTTTTTCCAAATATTTTCCTCCTATTTGAATCACAAATAGCTCTCATATCTTCATAATCATTTTGCTTTTGTACTTTTATCTGTCAGATTTGCAATTTCATCGCATTCTTATTTCATCATTCCACAAATTCTAGTTTCATTCAAACATTTCAACCCCCCCCCAATTACTAATTTGAGTATGCCACCCCTATAGCTTACACTTCTTTAATTACTCCCTCTTTAAATCCCAATAAACATTTAACTTTTATTACCTATAGAATTAATAATAAAACTCTCCTAACAACTACATAACATATATACTTTTTAGGTTAGGGTTAGATTCCGCATAGTACCTCCCTCTTCAATTTCAGAAAAGATTTTTTTTTAATAACTTCGATTAAAAAATCAATCTATTCAATTAATCCTAAACACTGATATTAATCTCATTATAACAATCCTCATAGTTCATTTCAATTGTGTTCTATGTATTCATTAAATATATTTAATAAACTTATCATAATTTCCCTTTTTTCACATTTATTCTATTTATTTCTGTGTATAAAAAAGACCATTCCCATCGCAAAAGAAATATCAGTTCCCATTCTTTTTTAATAATCTATTTTCCCCTATTTTCTAAGTATCTGTAACTTTCAATATATTTATCCTACCCTTTATTACCTTGCAAAATCCCCTTTCTTATTCTGAATTAAAACCATTGTTTCTATGTCTTTTAAATAAACAATTTCTTTTAATTCTTGTACAATTTCCATATTTCTTTATTTTCTGATCCTTTTTTTTATCACTTCTTTTCCGTTTCATTTTCCCCTTTCTCTTCACATCCCAGTTTTTATTCCCCTCCCTCTTTAAAATTTCCTTCCACTTTACTTTTCTGCTGATTCTTTTTACTATTTTTTGGTTTTGTAAGGGTTCCCCTTTTTAGTTACCTCCTTGAATCTCAAATTTTTAATTTCCACTCTTTTCCCTCCACACTTTAAAATTTGTTGTTGCAGATGTTCATTAAAGGTGGCCTCTTCTTTGATCAACTCCTCTTCTTCTGGCACTCCTTTTTGTTTTCATATTCAAGAATCACCATTTCTAAGAATTGCAAAGCAAAGCCCAACAATTCACCTCTTTCTTGTAGTGTTTCTTTCATATTTCTAAGTTCCATTTTTAATTCCAAAAGAGATTCTTAACATTTTTCGTTTCAGTGTTTAATTCATTAATTACTATAACAGAGTTTATGTCCCAGCAGATCAGCTTTAATTAATTTCTCTTCAGCTTTTTGGATTCTCTCGAACCCATATCAAGTTTAAATCAAAGTCACCAATTCAGTCCCAAAATAGTTTCTTTCTTCTTCTTATTTAATGTGTCAAATTTTCTACCATTTGTTTACCGAGGGTCTTTCTTTTATTGCATCAAGATTTCATTTTACTTGTAATCAAGTCAATTCTTAGAAAGAAAACAGGTTTCTTTAAAAGGAATTTGTATTAGGTTCTTTGGCCACTAGATGGCACTCTCTGTTATGTACAAACTTCACCTCTTTTCTTTCGCTTTTTTCTATTTAAAGACTTTTTAAGCTTCAAAAATCCAATAAGCAAATAGATCCAGTTATACGATTTTTTTGTTTTTCTTTGACACTTTTAACTCAGCTTCAATTTATTGCCTGTTTTAATTGTCAAAAAAGTATATTTATCCCATTTAAACAGTTATCTTTCTTCTGCTTCTTCTTTTCACGGTTCAAAGTCACTCTCAGCTATCAAAAAATATTCTTTTCCTCTCTTTCTAAATTCTGCTGGCTTTATTCCTTCTTAAAAATTTCTTAAGGGTTAATTCCGCGGTACTTTTAATTTAATATTTACACCCAATTCTCCCTGGTTTTCTATGCTATTCTATTCTTCTCCACTCCAGCATGATCTTTTTTGGTTAGCTCCACCTTTTTCAGGGTGGCCATTTTGGGCCACCGCTACAGCCATCTTCGGAGGGGAGATTGCCAAAGCCAAGGAGAGGAGATGGTGGGCTCCCCTCAATGCCAGCATGCAGTCTCCCCTTTCTTCACCACCTTTAGGGTGGCTCCGACCCAGTCAGTTGATCGGCCCTCCAACTAGGAAATGCACAAACTGAAAACCGCGCGGATGAATCACAGATTTTGGCGTTTGTTCAGCGAGGGAGTCGCAGCTGGAAAGTTCCATTCTTCCATTCTCCACCATTCAGTCAGAATAAAGATGCTTTCTCGGGTGAGAAACAAAACATCTTCAAGGAAAAATCAAGACAATCCAGTGTCTTTTGAAAAAGCACCTTTGGGAAAACTAGCAACACTTCTTTAGGAATTTCTTTAAAGTGATATAGAATTTTCTCTATCCTCACTACACATTCAGTCTGTGTGCAGCTCAAACATATCAGGCTAAACCTACCCCACCCGTGTTCTTCAGAAAATAAGGCCAGGCCTTATTTTCTTTTGACCCCCCAAAAATGGTAGACTGTTTTCTTCAGGGTTGACATTAAATTTTCTCCCCCCCCCCCCCGCACTCTCACCTAGAGTGCCCCCTGGAAGTCATACCTTGCCACCAACCACTCCCAATGGCTGATCATGGTGGAGTATGGAGAGCTTCCTACCCCCGCCAAGCGCCTTTGCTGCAGACCCGGGTATGGTGCTGGGTGCAGGCCGGGTCAGCAGGCAGGTGGCGGTGGCAGCATGGATGTCAGCCTTGGTGATGGGGGAGCATTGTGCCTGCCACTGTTGCTTCCTCCACTGCTGTTACTTTCACTTCTGCCCGTGCACAACCATATTTGGAGTGCTGCACATTCCTCCACCGGCAGCATTTCAACCGCTTCTCGGGCGGGGAAGCTGTAGCTTCCACAGTTCCTACTGGCGCTGGTGCCTCTCTTGCCAGCACCATCTCCAACATCAGCAGCAGCCATGAGACAGACCCTGCTGCCGATGAGAACCGCCTGCCCTCCTGTAGGGGCATTGCTTTGATTGACAGCAGCTGTGTTGACAAGGTCCTGCAAGTCAGTGAGTCTTTCGGGGTTGGGTGGGTGGAAGCGGTGGCAGGAGGGTGATGCCATCATTTCTCTACCCCCTACACCTCACTTTGCTACTCGCCCCAGAGCTTCGGGTTATGGTCTAGTCTCTTGTATGGTCAGGCACTGTTTGGATTGGAAGGTTTACCTCTGCTCGAAGGGTAAAGTGGATAGATGGTTCCCTTCTTAAAACTACCAAGAGGGGTGGAGAGGAAGCTGCATGGCCAGTCTGTATTCTTAGGGAACTGACAGAGAGAATGAGAATAAAGAAAACTTAAAGAGGTGGGAAAAGGTCCATGGGGGTTTTTGGGTGGCTGGAGCAAGAGGAAAGTGTCCAACCATACAAGGGATGAGACAATTACCTGATGCTCTGGGGTGGGAAGCAAAGCGAGGTGTGGGGGAGGGAGAGAAAAGATGGCATCACTCTCCTGCTGCCGCTTTCACCCACCCAACCCTGAAAGGCTCACTGACTTGCAGGATCTTCTCAATGCAGCTGCCGTCAATACAAAGCAATGCCCCTCCTGGGCAGGCGGTTCTTGTTGGCAGCGGTCTGTCTCACCACTGCTGCTATTGTTGGAGATGGCGCTGGCAAGAGAGGCACCGGTGCCGGCGGGAACCATGGAAGCAATGGCTTCCCTACCCGAGAAGCAGCTGAAATGCTGCTGGTGGAAGAATGTGCACCACTCCAAATGCAGCAGTGCACGGGCAGAAGGGATAGCAACAGCGATGGAGGAAGCAACAGCGGCGGGCACAATGCAAAGTGCCCCACTGCCACTGAGGCTGACATCCACGGCACCGATGCCACCAGCCCGCTGACCCAGCCTGCATCCAGCACCATACCCAGGTCTGCAGCAAAGGCACTTGGTGGGGGTAGGGAGCTCTCCGTGCTCTGCCATGATCAGCTGTTAGGAGCAGCTGGTGGCGAGGCATGGCTGCCTGCGGGGTGCTCCTAACGGCAAGTTCCTCCCCCCTCAATTTCTCATGTTTTAAACTAGGCCTAAATTTGAGGGGAGGGGCTTAATTTCACCTTATGCCGAGAAAACATGCTGGGTCTTCCTATTTGGGGGTGTATTGTTGGAGAAATACGATATCCTCCAGTAAAACAGACCATGTTGGGTAGATCTGGATGCTTTATTGAAAGAACAAGATATGGGAAAATAGGAATACATACAATGGGGAAAATAGGAATACATACATTGAGAACCAAATACAAGACAGGCAGTATTGAGTTACTGCTGAACATAACAATAAATACGAGGTATTTAAATTTAATCAGAGATGCTTGTGTGTGGATGTGGGTTTGTCCTTGGATGACCATGTGCCACAAATTAAAATTGATTCTTCTTTTGCTTCTGCCTTCTCCAAAGGCTAAAGGAGAAGGAGAAACTCCATGGTTTTTCCAAGGGAAAACATGGAGTCTGGTTTCCCAGCGTGTACTTGTTTTGAGACTGCAGGCTGATGGATAAAGAGGTTGGGTCAGCTTCAAACATGTTTGCTATGAAATCTAATCTACATAGAACCTAAATATATTTATTGACATAGATATATATATATTTGTTTTTTTAAGTTTTCGCGGGTACTTACATGTGTGCTGTTCAGCTTCCTTCGGATATTATCCCACGTCATTGGAGTTGTGCTTTTAAAGTTGTAGCAACGTTTCAGCAGAATCTCATCTGCCATCATCAGGCTGCTGTATTGTGTTCGCACTGGCACGAAGCCGAAAGCACCAGCCTGAGGATGGAGAGTGGGAGCTCGCCGAAACATCGCCAAGATACTCTCAATCTTTCACGGGAAAAGACCTGTGAAACACACCTAGACCTACACACCTAGACACCAAACACACCTAGACCTACACACACACACACACACACACACACACACACACACGTGTGTGTGTGTGTGTGTGTGTGTGTGTGTGTGCTAAGGTAAAATTTATGTCTGTCATTTTTCCTTCATTGAAGAGTATTACAAAAATGTTTCAAACAGAAAAGGCAGAAATTATATTCATAGTTTTTTTTATTCTAGCATGAACATATTCCTGTTTATTATTATTTAATCGCCATTACTACATATTGACATACAGAACCCTCACCAACAGCAATTGTGATTGGCTATTCTATAGCTAAGTGACATAAACATAAAGTGAAAAAAAAAAATCACATGACGGTGCCCAACTTAAAAGGTCAGTCTGGCAGCTTTGGCTGTAGTTGTTAAATGAAACATCATAGCTCATTAAGCAGGATATCATGTGACAGCCCCTCCCAACCTGCATCTTCTTCCAACTTCTCTATTGACTTTGCTTCTTGGAAGGTGGTTTTGAAAATTATAAGGTGATCACATGGCCCAGGGACATTTGAATTTCATAAATAACAATAACACTGAGACTTATATACTGCTTCACAGTGCTTTTACATCCCTCTCTAAGTGGATTACAGAGTCAGCATATTGCCCCCAACAATCTGGGTCCTCATTTTAGCGACCTCAGAAGGCTGAAAGGCTGAATCAACCTTGAGCCTGGTGGGAATCGAACTGTCAAATTGCAGGCAGCTGGCAGTCAGCAAAAGTAGCCTGCAATATTGTACTCTAACCACTGTGCCACCACAGCTCATATGCACGTTGGCTACCAAATACCCGAATTGCAATCACATGACCATGAGAATGCTGCATCCACAGCTGATCTGGTCAAAGTCTCCCTGTTCACACCAACAAATGTCTCACTTAACAACAGAAATTTTGGACTCAATTGCAGTTATAAGTCAAGGGCTACCTGTATTGGCAGTGGCTCTGAAACATCTATCCTCTTAGCCAGTGGCGGTATTCAATTTTTTTTACTACCGGTTCTATGAATTTGGCTTGCTGGGCATGGCAGGGGAAGGATTCAATAAAATCTCCATTCCCACCCCCACAAAGGATACTGCAAAATGTCCATTCCCTCCCCACTCCTGGGGGAAGGTTACTGCAAAATCCCATTCCCTCCCCTCCCCACGAACCTGCTTTCCAGATCCATTCTCCTGTACAAGGCAACAAAAGAAGACCCAGCCGATCACCTGGGACTCAGGAGGCAGAGAATAGATGGGGGCTGGGCCAGACAGAGGTGGTATTTACCGGTTCTTTCAACTACTCAAAATTTCCACTACCAGTTCTGCAGAACTGGTCAGAACCTACTGAATACCACCTCTGGTTGTAACTTCAAATGATCACTGAACAAGTGTATGGTAAGCAATATTCTTATCTGTACTCTTCAAAGAGAGTGTTGGAAGTAATCAGGGTGTCCTCCACTCTTTTGCAACATTACATGGCTACATGTTGTATGCTGTGCCCTCCTATAAATCTCCGGTTCTTTTACGTTCATTATACTCCAATATAATGCAGTATCTTCATTATACTCTCAATAATTCTTTTTTGTGGAGAATATTACGTCTTAATTGCTGTTCAGAATTGTATTCTGATTTCTGCTGGTGTTCTGGACGAGGGAAGAAATACAGGTTTTATTTTATTCTCAACACATGTTGATAACTTATTTTAGAGATATATGGATATAAGTCAGATAGTATCAGATTAACATCAAATACAATGTTAGGTATATTTTAAAGTACTCTGTAGGCTTCCTCTCCCTCCCTCTCTCTCCTATAAAATTTGGAGCATAATCAAAGTTTAACATCGAAGGGTAACCAATTAATATATAAAATATCTAAATAATCATATTTTGGATAATTATCCCAAAGATGTGCAGGTTAGAGAAGATGGAATGGCCTACGACAGCTCCAGTGCAGAGTTTCTTACCAGTCTCTTTTGTATACACACTGGTTTGGAAAAATTACATTGCATTTCAGCTTATTGCCTAAAAGCTTATGCTGCGTCCTTTATCTTCTGATTGCTTCCCTTTGCTTAGTCATGAGATTTCTGAGAAACTGATGTTCTCTTCATATCAACATACCAGACAGCTGCTTCTTCCCAAGGTTGTGCACATCTTTCTCCAAGTGCCTGTGTACTTTTCTGAATCATGCACAGCCTTCTTGGAAGACTTCAGAAGGCTTCTGAGCCTTGTGAGAAAGCCATGTGTGATTTGGAGAAGGCTGCACATGGTCTTGTCTGCCTCCCATAATGCCTCATTGGCTGTAGGAGGAAGAAAATAGCAAAAGTGTTTTGGGTCCAGCAGCGTTGGCAGAGTGCAAGGCAGCAGGGGCAGCTATAGCTTTGTCTTGGGGTGCGATGGAATAGCTGGAAATGGGGCAAGGATTGAGGCATCCCTTTGCAGGGATTGTCATGCCCCTGTTGCAGACTGATTCCGAGGGAAAGGGGGTACAGCCAACAGGAAATGGAAATGTGGCTCATGAGGTTGGGGAGGAGGCTGGGGAAGGGCAGAGACTGGCTGGACAGTCAAAGGAAGACCCAGGCCCATTCCCTCTCCATCCTTGTGCACACAGGGAGGAGAGAATAAGGGAGAGATGTGAATAGCATGGTCTACAGGGGAGGAAAGGGCCTTGATCCTCTTCATGGGCTGCAGCTGTGAGAACTGGTTAAAATGATGGACATGTGTATGGGCCAGTACTGGAAACAAAGCATGGAAATATCTCTAGTCTGTTGTTCCTCTCTGAGTTTGGCATCCTTCCCAGTGTGTGTTCCGATATCTGTGGACATCTTCAAGCCCTTATCTTGCCTGGTTCCTTTAATTGCTTCAGTGTGGTTTGTGTTGTTTTACTCTTAGAATTTATAGGCATTTTTAGTTTAAACAGCATTTCCTCCTTTCTGTAACTGCTTGTGGGGGAATTGTTTTTGTCTCCAGTCAAGGATATTTGGAGCTTTGAAGCAAAGTGAAGGAATAAATAAAAGGAATAAGAGAAAAAAACACACTTGTTTTTGTGACTGCGTTTATTTTGTATCCCACTCTGGGTCATCACAGGGATGGTGGTGCTGGCAATGCTGAGTAAGGTAGAAGCCCCAAGGTGCCTGAGAATGTTGGAGGTCCAGGCTCAACTTCAGCCCAGCATCATTGCCACTGCTGCTGAGCAGGGCAGCTGAAAGTCCACAGATGGAAGGGGAGGTTGGAGTTGAAACACCCTTGTGGTTTTAAGTGTGGGGTGGGTTGCTAATCACCCAAATGTTGATCACGTGACCATGGAGGTGCTGCAGTGGCCATAAATATGAGGACCAGGCATAAGTATCATCTGTTCAGCACTACCATAACTTCTATCTCTGAAGAAAGGATCTTTAACCAAGATCTGCCTTTAAATGAATCTCTGAAAGACTGCCTCTGTTCAACACTCCCTTCACAAGTACACAATTTCAAAGTGCAGTGGCTGGAAGTTTTGTGATGCAGAGAAATCTGAACTGCTGAAGTAAACCATTTCAGAATTGTGAGCGTTTGTGTACAAATGCATGTAACAACCTTGAATTTGACTTTGCTAAAGAGCTAGTTATCAAATAATATATTCTAGAAATCTAACATAATTATTACCTTCATTTTCCTTGTCTCTTGGTTTGAATTACACTTTCCTTTAAAATGAAACCCACTTAGGAGAGGCTAAATCGTTTTCTGCTGTAATTTTGTTATAACTGCTTTTATAGATCTTCCTGTTGTCTTTTTCTTTTTACCCCTCTCTGGGGCATTTGCTGTAAATTAGCCATGTGTATCATTGCCAATAGATGCAGTGTGCAAATAATATTACCCATTTTCTATGATTATTTAGAAAATAGATTGTTTATTCTCTCTGCTAATGTGAATATGTGCCAGCCTGCCAAATGCTTAGAATTAGTCTGAATCTTATTTCAAACTGACAGTGTTACTATGGTGTCTCACTCAGTGTGTTCTGTATGGAACTTGATAGGTTCCAAGTGCCTCATTCTGATTGGCCGAAAAGGCCACTTATGGATTGGTTCACTAAGAACCAATCTGTGAAGCTGCCAAACGGTGGGAAGAGTTAAACAAGTGTCATTAGCCACAAGCCAGCAGGCAAGCCGCTATATAAAGGGCTGCCGTGGCTTGGGTTATGTTCCGTATATTTTGCCTTGCAAGTTTAAATAAAATAGTTGTTGTTTGGAACCCGGTCTCACACACTTCTTTCCGGATGGAACACTGGCAACGAGGATGGGATCATCGTAGAAGGTGAGACTGAAGCACGCGGTGATCTGAACCGAGCAAGAGAGATGACCGGTAACAATGCACCACCCGCACCTTTCAATCGTGATGAGGAGGATTGGGAATTGTATATCGATCACTTTCTGATGTTTCTAGAAAGCAACGAGATGGAAGAAATCTCAGACCAAAGGAAGAGGGCTGTCTTCCCCTTACACACACTGTGGACCGGCCGTATTCCAAATGGCGAAGGCGCTGGTGAAACCCAGATGGTCAAACAGATGACCTGGTCTGACCTGAACCGAATGCTCCGAGCACACTACGCACTGGTAGTCCTCAAATTTTAATCAAAGGCACGAATTTTAACAAAGAGGGACAAGATGGAGGATGAAACCATAGCAGTTTCATAGCAGCCTTGAGACATCGGAGGAGCCTGTGAGTTCCAGAACGTGGACGAGGCAATGAAGACCCACGTAGTCTTGGCCTGAAAGGACTCTACTTCTTCAAAGCAAACTACTGAATAGGCCAAACATTAACCGTAGGTCGAAGCCATTGGCAGAGGCAACCGCCGCCAAAGCAAGCAAAGAAGGTCAGCAGCCACCATGCCGGAAAATGAACGCAGTTCCAGACTGCCAGCCCAAACCAGGGAGAAGAAGGCAGAGGGAGGAAAGAAACAGCCCACAGTGACAACCCACCACAAAGACATCGAAACCCAGAGTGAACACCAAAGACGAAGACAAAGATGTCCATAAACTCTATTCAGATAGAAAATGGTGCGAAAAAAAGAGAAATCGGCCGGAATTTCAGTGTGCAGGCTGCAGAGGCAATCACCCGTGGTTGAATGCAGGTTCCTTGACACAATATGCTGGGCTTGTAGTAAAAAGGGGGCACAAAAGGGTCTGCCACAACAAAAGAGCTATAGTCCACAAAAAAGACACGACGCACCTCTCCCAGACATGATACAGACAGAGCCATGCCAGCAGAGGAACGCAATAAAGAGAACGGGTGACAGGGAAGAAACTTCATCAGACAGTCACCATTCAGCAATCGCCAGGGCAGAAAAGCCGAAAGGAAGGTTCGGATAGAGGTAAGCATGAGGGGAGACCCTGAGAGATAGAGTAGTCGACTCTAGGTGTCATTCCTATCAATGGTATCCTGGAATACCGTCCGGCGCCTAATCAACCGGAAACATTAAACAGAGAGCTATTACAGATAGCAAAAACTAGGTTGACAAAGACTATCAGAGAAATCGAATCCCAGTAGTAGGCCTTGGACATTTTTCAGTTGAATTTTAACACTAGAATGCCGAAATCTTGCCTCTGACTATCATCGACCACAGCACCACGCTAGCCTATTTAGGAATTGAATGGTTTCACTGCCCCTTGGGAATCAGGATGACCAGGATCAACCACATCGCTACAACCAACTGGGAGGAGACCCTGCTCCAAGAATTCCAAGATGT
The DNA here is from genome assembly GCA_004320025.1 of Laticauda laticaudata. Classification (NCBI taxonomy): domain Eukaryota; kingdom Metazoa; phylum Chordata; class Lepidosauria; order Squamata; family Elapidae; genus Laticauda; species Laticauda laticaudata. The sequence goes on along the minus strand of BHFT01049937.1, from coordinate 1,351 downwards.
TTTCGACGGGAACTCTGGGCAAGTACAAGGGACCCCAATTTCATTTAGCCTATAACCCGAAAATAGCCCCCATCGTTGTTTAAAATCGACCATCGCAGGTGGGAAACCCCTATCGTCACACTGGTGAAGCCAGATGGGTCAGTGCGAAATCTGGGGGACTATAAGGCAGCCTGAACCACGACGCGCTCCAACAAAGCACATACCCCAGTGCCAGTAGTGAGGCAACATTTACTGCACTACTAAGGGTGAGGAAAATTTTCACACAAAGCTCGCGACTAGCACAGGCCTATTAACAGTTACCCGTTGATCCCATTACAGCAGAGGCAACAGACTATAATAACTCATAGAGGGGCATTCAAATGTAAGCTGCCCTCCATTCGAATGTTAGCATTGCCCCAGGCGTGTTCCAAAGCTCATGGAATGCCTGCTAAACGGAATCAAAGGTGTCATTCCATACTTCGATGATGTGCTGGTCTCAGCAAAAAATGCCAAGCAGCTAGAGACCGAGGTTAAGAGAAGTCTTAACAAGATTTAGGAAGTCAGGCCTCAAAGTGAAGAGGGAAAAATGTGAACTGCACTAACTGGGTCAAATTTTTGGCTATTTAATCGATGAACAAGGCATTCATACCACCCAAAAAAAATTAAGGCTATCAACACAGCTCCCAGACCCAAAAACAAAACCGATCTCCAGGTTTTCCTAGGCCTCATAAATTTTTACCAACGTGTTCCTGTCCCGTATGGCAACAATAGCAGAACCCCTACATCATCTGCTAGATAAAAAACCGCTTGGACATGGGCCACCAGGAACAGAAAGCTATCCAGGTATCAAGGACCCGATTAATGTCAGATATCGTTTCATATCCAGTTTAGCATATCCTGCCTCTGACAGTCACACTGTGATGCCTCGCCTTTGGGGTCGGTGCGAATCCTGACTCTCCAGATGGTAGAGAGGCAGCCGATCGCCTCTATTACTCAAGACACTCCCCAAGTCAGAGAGTGCAATACGAGCCAATTAGATGGGGAAGCCCTGCGTATCAATCAGCGCTGGAGTCAAACGATCCATGAGTACCTTTACGGTAGGAACCTTTTCCTATTCGAACCGATCAACAAGCTCTTCTTGGAAATACTAGCAGGCAACAGAGGCCAACCTCGAACATTCTGTACCGAGAATTAATGAGGTGGTGTGAATTCCCTCGTTGCCTATTCCTACCACCCTACTTCCACGCGACTCCGAGCAAAGCCATGTCCACATCCTGGCAACGCCCCTGGCCATTCCCTGTTGCCATGGCGTACAGAAGGACAACCTGTTCCAACCACCTCCACATTTCAGCTTGAGAGCTGCCCAGAGCTA
>BHFT01049935.1:0-18820 GCA_004320025.1 Laticauda laticaudata | reverse complement strand
TTTTCCGGTCGAGTTCTTCTTTGTGGTGGCCATTTCTGACCACCGCTGCAACTGCCTTTGGGAAAGGGAGTAATGGCTAGCTGGGGAGCAGAGATGGAACTCTGCAGGCAATCTCCCCCCTCTTCACCACCTCTACGGGGTGGCTTATCCCCGAAGCCAGCTGGCTCGGGTCGCTCCAGCGGTGAGCACGGATCGAAGACTCTCAGAGATGAGATTTCAGTCTGTCGATGAAGAAGGTCAAACCAGAAGCCTAGAATGTGAGGAAAATTTTGACAGTCTTGGATCTGAAATACCTTGATTTTTTTCCTTTATTCTCTCCCATAAGCAAGTTCTGCTATTGTATTTTTATAGGAGGGGAAATGAATCAGAAATGTGTCCAGATTGAATGCATTCAGTTCATACCAGCCTTGCTTTAGCATTTTATAGTTACAGATTTCTAAGAAGATACAATGGTTCCCAGCTTTCCAAGTGGTATATAATTCTCATATTCCTGGCTTTAATTTAAAGACAAAAGCAAGTGTCCAGTCCTTGCCATATTCCATATATGGTGCAAAATAGGCAACTTATTTTCTGTGTGCTCATTCCTCCTCCAATATTGTTAGCTAATCAATATTAGTCATAGCAGTAATTGGCACATCTTTTACCTGGAGAAGAATTTGAAGGAAAGAGTTACTTCTCTTGTAATATGGCATTGGTCTAAAGGAATCAATATGCTGTGGAATACCATTAGAATAAAGATAATGGAGAAACAATGTTTGGTTTAAATTTTCTCCTGAAGGGAAGGAAATATAGTAGAAGAGAAGGGCTTTTGGTTTATTAGATCCAAAGCTTCACTTTATTCACTCTGGTCACAAGGTTTCTCAGCAATAGAAAAACAGGATAGATGCTAGAGAAAAAGCTGAAGGGAACATTTGATTTAAGATTTTTCTCTTCTCTAATCAGGTTGTCTTCAAACACAAGAGAGAAATCCGAAGAATCATCCACTGCTTTCATGGTATTCCTATTCTGCTTGTTCATATTCATTCTCATCCATATAGTAGAGTGGAGGTTCAAGGTGGGGTAGAGATCAAAATAGAATGAATATACATGAATATACAGTATATATGAAATCAGATTAATACATCAGTGAGTAGACTCTTCACAAGGACAGGGAAGGCTCAAGATTCAGAATCTAGTTCTAGCATAAGCATAATTTAAGAACTAAGGGGTCCACAAATCATCTAGATTACCAAGACCAGAAATTAGTACTTAGAGACAGATGGTGGTTTTGTCATTAGCAACCCAGAATTTAAAGATTTTAAAATTTCCAGATGTTAAAGTACCAGCCGATGTCCAATTGTAAATGGTCTGCAGTGTCTCCGAAGGGTACAACTTGTAAAGAAAGGAATTTACTTGCTTACTTGCTTGCCTGCCTGCCTGCCTCCCTCCCTCCCTCCCCCCCCCTCTCTCTCTTTCTCTCTTTCTCTAATCAACTGCCCGTCTCCCTCATAGGCTCTGGGCAGAGTTGCTCTTGAATAAACCTTGTATTGAGTGGTACCTTATACGGGCATCTTTGGGAGGGCCAAGGGGTAAGTAATGAAATGTGGTGATGTTGTGAGATAAAAATCCCATCCCTTATGTATCTGTACGATATGAATATATGGAACGTGCATTGTGAAGTTATGACACATTTACTATGGGATATTAGTGAGTCATTCACTGGATTCAATTTCTACCATCATCATCAGCTCTGTTAAAAGAGAAGTCATCTTCAGTCTGCCATATTTTCATGGAAGTAATGGCTTGATTTTTAGCAGCAGTGCTCCCTCAGGATGAAAGGTGGCTCCGATTCTTTTGGTACTCAGATAGGTTCCTCATATCCTAATGATTCATCAGTAAAAAAATCCTTTCAAGGACTGAAATCTTTTTCGTTTAGCCTCATATTGGAAGCTATGAATTTTAGTAATTTCCTAATCATCCTGAAATAAAAATAGGCCAGAGTGAAAAGAATAGTCCCAAGGATTAAACAATGTCAGACTTTTTGTTTTCAAAGTTTCTTCCTTTATAGGTACATGTTAAAATGTGTTAAAGTAGCATGTTAAACATGTTCAAAAAAACAACATAGAAGTTCAGATTGTAATGTTAAATGCAGTTAAGAATCATTTAATATCTTAAACAGTTGCAACAAAAATCACCATTCATCACCATTTTGTAACTCAGGGCTTCATCTTCCCCTTCTTCTTCTTCTTCTTCTTCTTTAATTCGCTTTTATTTTGTAAATGTTCAGTAATATAGTCAATCAATATGAATATAATCATTTATCACATTATTACATCTATTATCTTCTTCTCAATATATCTAATTGATATGTTACACTTAGGGCCATTAGTGCTATTATGGGAACATTAAGAAGATTCTTACATTGATAGATTGCAACAATTTAATTGAAAATTTAGAGCAAGTGATTAATTACAGTATTAATTATCTCTTTCAGAAAGTGCATGAAGTCTGAAGGAAACAAGTTTTTGCAACAACTGATCAGCTATCCCAGGCTCCACTTTATTCAGAATAAATGAATAAAGAAGCAGAAAAAATGGGCAAATGGAACCAAACAACAGTGACTGAGTTTGTTCTTCTTGGCTTCACCGATCATCATATGATCAAGGCTGTCTTCTTTGTTCTCTTCTTAGCCATCTATCTAGTCACTTTGGTGGGAAATATTGGTATCATCATATTAATCTGGATCAGTCGATGCCTCAGCAGTCCAATGTACTTTTTCCTCAGCAACTTGGCCTTCCTAGACTTCTGTTATTCTTCTGTCGTTACACCTAAAATGCTTCTCAATTTCATAACTGGAAAGAAGACAATCTCACTTGCAGGATGTGTTTCACAAATGTATGTGTTTGCTTCTTTTGCAGATGCTGAGTGCCTTCTTCTGGCTGCCATGGCATATGACCGTTACATGGCTATTTGTAACCCACTAATTTATCCCACTATTATGTCCCACAGAGTTTGTTTCAGGTTGGTAGTTGGCTCTTATCTTATTGGTAGTGTGACTTCATTAATTCACACTTATAATACATTTCACTTGTCATTTTGTGGATCCAACATCATCAATCATTTCTTCTGTGACATCCCTCCACTGTTAGCTCTCTCCTGCTCTAACACTCACATTAATGAAATTCTTCTTTTTGCCTTGTGTGGTTTCATCCAAATGAGCACTTTTTTGTTGATTGTTATCTCCTACACCCATGTCATTTGCACCATCTTGAGGATCCATTCAACTGAAGGCCGCCAGAAGGCCTTTTCAACTTGTACCTCCCACTTGACAGCAGTTGCTTTGTATTATGGAACCCTTCTCTTTACTTATTTGCGGCCAAGCTCCAGCTATATCCTGAACACAGACAAAATAGTTTCTGTTTTTTATACTGTGGTTTTTCCTATGTTAAATCCCTTGATCTATACCTTGAGAAATGAAGAAGTAAAGGATGCCTTCAATAAATTATTGCAAAGAAAACTGGTTGCACTCAGAAGGATTAGGAGATTTTTTCAGTGTTTGCACTAGCAAAAATAAACGTAGACTTAAAACCGGGAAAACACACATGCACAAACCCTTGTGATTACATTTCATTGACTTAATTTCAGCTATATTCATTTCACTTCATATAAAAAGATTTTGTTAAACTAGTGTTCTTCAAATATTTAATGATTGTATGCAATAAAGTACTTTTATATGGGGATTCATAAATAACTTAAACTTCTATTTTGAAATTTCAAATAGATGTATGAATGAAAGAGTTATGGATCACAGCCATAAAGCTTCATCTGGTGAAGATAAATTCTACTTAGTAAAAACAAATCTTATAAACATATTTGTTGTGCTATAAACTATTTCTTAGCTACTTTTTTTTTCATCAAAGACAAATTAACGAATTATCCCCAATGCAAGAAAGTAACCTTGAAATTTATTTTTACATAAAAATGCCCCAAAAGATGGAATGCAATCTTCACAAGTCTCTAGATGCTAAGGATCCTTAAATATAGTAGTTCTCGATCACTTTGTGGTCTGGGATAGCAACCTCATCTGCATGGGCTCCCCTTGGAAACATAATCTATGCTTTAATTTGGAATAAGGTCTTCTCCTGCCATCTATTTAGCCCTGTTTGGGGAATGATCTCTAAGGAAGTTTGCTCATTTGATGATCATTCATAGCAAATGTTATGAGAGAATGAGGAATGTAACAGTGCTAATCTTTGTGCATCAAAAGCCATAATATAAAACGCAATTTAAAAAATTGGGTTTGTCTCAGTTCCATACCATGTTCATCAGTTCTGATAGAGAAAGGAGTGCCCTCAAGCTTCTGTGCTAGAAAGAATTTAAGGGTTGTTTCTGTGCTCAGATGAGTATTGTACTTTTATTATATTATAACACAAGGAATCAAATGCTCAAATGATCAATGGATATGTTAAACATAAGGTGATTCTACCTCTAGATAATATAACAGTTTGGAAAATTTAATTAAACTAAGATAGATAAAAGGAAGACTTACAGTCCAAATGACCTGGAAGGCATTAACCATTATAGCAATAAACTTGATTTGAGGGCTTTTAACTGAATTATGAATGCTATCACTGGCAATCTGAAATCCATTCATTGTAAAAATTATGTATGATCTTTACACAAGCTCATTTTATTATGGTTAAATGAATATAACACTATCTGCAATCTTATATAAATTCAGAGACATCTATTGTTGATGTCAATATTATGGATTAAGTGGACCATGGATTGTTGCTCTCTTTAACTGTATCATGGATGCCAATTAATTGAATTTTTTTTTTTTGAAAACTGCTAGTTTAAATACCTTCAACTATAAATTTTCCATGTTAATAACATGACATTTCTGGAAAGATGGTGATGAGGATAATTTCCTCACAAGATTAATAAGCCCCGGTGATGCAGTGATTAGAATGCAGTATTGCAGGCTAACTCTGCCAACTGCCTGAAATTAAATCTTGACAGGGCCCAAGGTTGCCTCAGCCTTTCATCCCTCTGAGTAAGGTAAAACGAGGACCCAGATTGTTGGGGGCAATATGCAAATAATGCATCTACATTGTAAACCACCCAATGAGTGCTCGAAAGAGCTATGAAGCAGTATGTAAGCCTAAATGCTACTGCTATTTAGAGACCATTGATGGCACCATGGTTGGAATGCATATTGCAGACTAATTCTGCTGACTGTCAGCAGTTCGATCCTGACTGGTTCAAGGTTGACTCAGCTTTCCATCCTTCCAAGGTGGGTAAAATGAGGATCAAGATTGTTGGGGGCAATATGCTGATTCTGTAAACCACTAAGAGCTATAAAACACTATTAAGCAGAATATAAGTCTAAGTGCTATTGCTAATGTACATGATTGCTTCAAGTCAACTTTATGGGAGGGTCTATGTCATTTTCTAGGAAGTAACATGGAAGTTGTTTACCATTGCTTTCTTTTTGAATAGTTTTTAATGTTCATTTAAGGAATTTACCATGCACGTTTACTCAAATGCTTACTTGGTCTGACAATATTTAGCTTTGGGAGAGGTCAGTTAAGGTTGGCTAGGTGCTCAGTGCTTGTAATTAAAAATTTCCTAAGTGACCTCCAAGTGTTTGTCTTTCATGATGTATCAATCATAATTATAATCCCACAAAGAGCCACTTTTGCACAATTGCTCTTGTTTTCAGATTGTCTTTTTGTCTTTTTAAATTAGTGTTAGTTCCTAATGATGCTGTCACATAACCAAATTTATGTCATTGTCACTGGCCAGATGGATAATTTCATGAAAACAATGGTGGCATCACCAGTGGAAAATTACAGTAGAAGCAATTATTTTGAATGCCAACAAATGGTGTGGGGGTGAGAAAACAAGATGGCTTGAATGAATGGCAATAGTAATAGCACTTAGACTTATATACTGCTTTACACTGCTTTACAGCCCTCTCTAAGCAGTTTTACAGAGTCAGCATATTGCCCCCAACAATCTGAGCCTTGCAGGCAGCTGGCAGGCAGCAGAAGTAGGCTGCAGTACTGCATTCTAACCACTGTGCAACCATGGCTCATGACAAGGAGAATCTTCTTTCTGAAATGTCCTTTATGGGTGGGGAGGCTTAATCTCCATCTGAAAAGGAACATGTTTGGACAAGAAAACTACACATATGATTCTACCATACAAACAATATTTTGAAGAATGGTTGTGGTTATTTACAGAAAATACTGGATGTGTATTTAAAGGATGAATTCTAACATTCAATTTGTATACAGCTCTCCATATACGTAGACATGAATTACATGGGGTATATTTGTGTGTATGTGTATACAGTATATATTCTTATTCTTTCTACATTTTCCTCAGCCTTGAACATTTTGTGTTTTGGCGAAAGTGCATGATGCACACAAGAAAAATGGGGACATTCATTATTTCAGTGCAGGTGTCCAACCTGTGTCTTTGGAGATGTAGATCTCTACTTCTTATGGTATGCCCTGGTAGATATAGACTGTGTGTGTGTAGAAGGCTGGACTTGAGCTTGCTGTCCTCAGATGTGATAAAGTAATTATGTTACTTTCTGAAGTTTTAACATTTAAGCTTTGAAGGTTTAACATTTAACTTCAAGAATTCGAAAAAGTCTTGGCCTTCAACCCAAGTAATGTTACCAAATGATAAAAATTGCCAAGGAAATTTGATCCACTGCATAAGAAATCCATTGTATTACAGTCTGATAAATCAAAGTTTATAGGTGTTGTGGCTTGCCGGTGACTTGTGGAGCTGTCAGCAGAGTCGGACAGTGAGGAGGTTGGGAAGGAACATGGGCCAGTCCTGGAGGCTAAGAAGGCTTGGGTGAGGACTCTGTGTCAGAGGCAGAGATGAGGCCAGGGCAGTCTGACAGTCATCAGCTGCCTTCAGAGTTGGACAACAGTGAGGTGGGGGAGCAACTGGAGCTGGTTCCCAGACCATGCATGCACAGAGCTGCCCCCCCCCAAAAAAGAACAATTATGAATTAAGGCTTGACATGGGAATAAGGAAGGTCACAGGTGGATGGTGAATGGGCCCTCCCATAGGGATTAAAAGAGGAGCAAAAGGGGAGGGGGCTTTTGCAGGAAACAATCCATTTGTTGCAGCAGTGTGAAGCTCTGCCTGTGCATGTCAGAGACTCTGTGCCAAGCCCTTCCTTGTTAGCACTGCGTTTGAAAATATTTACTTGGCAACTCTCCAGGCTAGATAAGGTCTGTGCTCCTAATTATACCCTTGAAAGACTGTTTGCCAGGCCTTTGGCTGAATGTGAATGCAAGAAATTCACCTTCATTTAATAAAAGAGATTTTGCCGACATGAAAATTCTGTTAGTGCTTTTTGGGGAAGCCTAGGTCAGAACAATAGGATAAATATATGTGAGAAAGAAGATAGTATAAACTATAAACAATTGATATGTTATCTAACCCCAAGTAAGCATCTTTTAATGTAGAGATTTCAATAATGTACTACATAGTGTTATATTGCATACATTTATATTTTTCTTCTCTTTACAAAAAAAGAGGTATGAAAATATAAAATTCATATTATTCATATTGGAACAATGCAAAGATTTAATAGAGCATTGCACTTTTATGAAATTTCTTGTAAAATATCCTTTCAAAGATCCTTTGCAAAACAATACAAGTTTTGCAAAAACAGAAACAAAATGAATGGAGTGATAGAAATTGAAGTTACATTTTGTAAAACTCCAAGGTCTTGTCCAGCCACCTCCAGCTGTAGACCTTATTTATCAACTGCTCATACATCATTCAATGACCATCCAAAGATATAATGGTGCTGAAAAAAAAATTGTAATTAAGGTACACATTTACAATCATTGCAGTGTCATGTGTCCTTATTCTCTTGTAATCCCTTGTTTATCAACTGCTCATACATCATTCAATGACCATCCAAAGATATAACGGTGCTGAAAAAAAAAATTGTAATTAAGGTACACATTTACAATCATTGCAGTGTCATGTGTCCTTATTCTCTTGTAATCCCTTCCTTTTCAAAGGTTTATTATACTCTTTTTCTTTGGATGGTAGTTAGAAAAAATGGATCTGTAAATAAGTTAAATAAAAGTTTAATGATCAAATAGTATACCAATAGAATATTTCAAACAGACATATAACCAAAGAAAATCCAGTGCAGTAGGAAAATAGGTAACTCAAGGAAAGAAAAATATTAATGGGAGGGATCTCTAGATGTTGAACTGTGGATATTCTGTATGTAAGACAAGCCTTATAGTTATGCTAGTAAAAAGATTATCTCTAAGAAAATCTGCCCAGATCTTATTCAGGAAAAACAGGATAAGTGTGTAAAGGGACATTCCTGTTTTTCCGAAGTAGACAGTCAAAGTTCAGGGACTGTTCTAGAAGAAAGCAAAATGCTCAGCAATGCGAAAAGCCTTGAACAGGTTAATTCTATCGCTTCTTCTATAATGGTATGCAAGAATGATCTTGGAAAACAGGAGGAAGAGCTCAGACAAGGCAACTTCCATGCAAAAGGTATCTCAAGTGACTGAAGGAAAAGGGATATGGGAAGTATCTCAGAAGGGATCCTCTCTAGTTTTCTGGAAAGTAAAAGCAAAGGGGGGAGAGAGGCTTCCATACTTGCAAGATTCTGTTACTGTAACCTTGCAATAAAGGTAATAATAGAACTCAAGATTTGTGCTTCTTGTTTGGATTAGATCAGAGAGCTGACAACTTCCACCCTCACCAGGTAGATTGCATTATGTCTATCGCACAAAACTCAGATTAAAATCATTTACAGAAGCCTATTTTTCCTTTGGTTTATTTTTGCTTAGGTTAAAGATATAAAAATGATGTCCAGTGGTGGGATTCATTTTTTGTACTACCGGTTCTGTGGGCGGGGCTTGGTAGGGGAAGGATACTGTAAATTCTCCAGTCAGAAGTGGTATTTTCCGGTTCTCTGACCTACTCAAAATTTCTGCTAACGGTTCTCCAGAACTGGTCAGAACCTGCTGAATACCGCCTCTGATTCCATACCATTTCCTTCCATACCACTTTGGGCAACATTTAAGTCAAAAATAGTGAAGGGGTCTCTTTTGGTTCAAGTCCCCCTATCTATGCTCAACTTGATTAACTACCATTTTAAGAGCATGATAGCTGGTGATAGCATATTGTATTTTCTTTAGGAAATATTACCATTGGCCCATTACAGAGCATAAGCAGATATGGATTAAATTAGTTATGATTATTTCAAAATACACAAGAAATAGAAGCAGATGCTAACAGCTTATATTCAAGTGTGACTGAGCAAGTCAAGTCAGTGAACCAGAAACAAGTAATCTATACCCAGCAGCAAAGATCAACATGGCTTTTCTCTCAATTTTATCTACTTCTGCTTCATTCTTCAGAATTGTCTTCCAATGTGAGCCAATGTTCATCAGAGATTAACCAATCAGGTGAGTGGTGGGATTCAATTTTTTTTTTACTACCAGTTCTGTGGGCGTGGCTTGGTGGGTGTGGCAGGGGAAAAGATACTGTAAAATCTCCAGTCAGAGATGATATTTGCCAATTTTCCAAACTACTCAAAATTTCCGCTACTGGTTCTCCAGAACTGATCAGAACCTGCTGGAATCAGGTGGATTTACAAGTAAGGATTTCATTTTAAGTAATGTGCTATTCAAGGAAATGCCCTTATTGTTTGTACTGTTTTAATATTTTGCATTTTCTTTTCATTGTGTTGTATGAACTGATTCAAGCTTAAGATTAGTACAGAAGATGTAAAAAAAAAATCACAACTAACTGAGTATCCTATTTCTCAGCTTTCTGTTTTAAAATGTTTTGTGTTTTCAGCCTCAAGGTTCACAATTTAAATTGAGCTTGGTTAGTATGATTTTGGAGCTGAGCCTACATTGCATCTCTTGAGGGCTCTTCATTGTCAAGGCCCATGACCAGGGTATAAGGAAAATATTTCATCATTCTTTTAAAAATGCCTTTTAAACTAACAACCAAGAAGAAAAACATTATCACTGAGAAAATTTCATTCTTTTATTTTAATTGAAAAGCATAAAACATTACCATGGTGCATAAAGCATCATAGAGAATGGGGGCTTTTTAGCATAATCTGCCAAAAGTATGAAATTTAATTTGCATTTTGACTGGTCATGTTAATGTTTGGATGTTCCCTCTCCACTCCTCCTTTTCTTTTTGCATGCCATCATGAATGGCAGGAAACATTTCTTGCCAATGTTTTCTTCCAGGCATCCTTCACTTCTTTGTTCCTCAGGCTGTAGATCAAGAGGTTCATCATGGGAAACACCACAGTATAAAAAACAGATGATTTTATCAGTGTCTGGGGCATAACTGGGAGTAGGCCGAAGATAAGTGAAAAGGAGGGCCCCATAGATAAGGGCAACAGCAATGAAATGGGAGCTGCAAGTTGAAAAGGCTCTCTGGCAGCCTGTGTTGGTAGGAATTTTCAAAATAGTGCAAAGGATAGAGGAATAGGAAATGAGGATGAACAAGAAAGTGCTCGTCTGGATAAAACCACACAGAGCAAAAAGTAGCATCTCGTTCATATGGGTATTGGAACAAGAGAGAGCCAAGAGTGGGGGGATGTCACAGAAAAAATGATTGATGACATTGGATCCACAAAAGGAGATGTGAAAAGTAAAACAAGTGTGCACCAATGAGGTCATGCTGCTAATCAGATAAGAACCTGTTATCAAAGAGATGCATACTTTGTGAGACAAAAGAACAGGATAGAGTAGCAAATAGTAGGTTGCAAATGGCCATGTAGCGGTCATAAGCCATGGCAGCCAGAAGAAGGCGCTCAGCATCTGCAAAGGAAGCAAAGAGATACATTTGAACAATGCATCCTGCAAATGAAATGGCCTTCTTCTCCCTTAAGAAATTGACCAGCATCTTGGGAACAATGGTGAAAGAATAACTAGTATCTAGGAAAGCCAAATTGCTGAGGAAGAAATACATTGGACTATGTAAACTGGGGCAAATCCAGGTTAATACGATAATACCAATGTTTCCCACCAGAGTGATCACATAGATAGCTAAGAAAAGGACAAAGAGTCCTGCATTGATTTCTTGACAATTGGTGAAGCCAAGAAGAAGGAACTCATGCATTATTGTGTGGTTCCCCTTGGCCATTTTGTTCAGTCTTTGGAGTCCTTGAACTGAAATCAAAGAAAGATACGAACTGTGGGGACAATGACAAACACATTGTCAACATATTTACAAAATATGCTTCTTCTCTCCTCCTGAAATTAGAAGAACAAATATTTTCATTGGTCTTCTTTGATACTTAATAAAAACAAAATGCTGAAAAATGACAAGCAGGGAAACAAATGACCAAGTAAGCCTGTCATTGATTTGCTTGGTTTGGCTGAGTTTGCATTTTCTTTGAAGGAATGTATTCTCAATATACTTCATATATATTCAAACATGTTTTAGCACATACTGTGTGCATTCTCTAGAACAGGGGTGGGGAACTATGGTCCCTTTATGACTTGTGGACTTCAATTCCCCGAATGGCTGGCTCAGGAATTCTTGATGTCCACAAATCATAAAAGGGTCATAGCTGATCTAGAACAGGGGTCTCCAACCTCCACAAGTCTTAAAGTTGCCAAGGTTGGAGACTCCTGATCTAGAAGAAGGCCAATGAGGCCTTCTTCACCCAAATTTTGTCCCTAGTCAGTCTGATCTATACATTGTTGTATTGATTTTCATATTTATTTATTGATAGGTTGGTGGATTTATATATGTATAACTCATGTTTCTAAAGCTGCCCAATTTCTCAACAGTTCTGGGTGGCATACAAAAGGAAAACCAAAGAAAAAGAACACGACACAATAGTAAAAGAAAACAAATGTCTCATTTGTCTCCTTTATATCTAACTAGCAAGAAAGGCCATAGCTAGTGACCATTTGTGACCATTTAATTTCTAAAAATCTGAATGGTTTACAGTTTAAAAGAGAGAAAAATATCATAGACCTGCTTTGAACCAAAACATGAGTGACTATTAAGGCCAATTATATTTGCAGTTTTTTCTGGAAATCTTTGGATTTGAATGGGATATGAATGTTAATAAACAAAGAAATAAATTTAAAAAATGCAAGAGATAACCCAGAAAAAATATAGCATATAATTTCATGCCCGGGTACAGTTTATAAATATTAGTATGAGTAATCAGTGTTGTCTACTTTTACTTGAAAGAATGGATATGACAGAAAAGGAATTATCATCTATTAATAATTACTGTATCTGATTTAGAGAGGTGCATGATTTTTTTCAAGCTTAAATTCATGTACCCCTGCTGCAGTATACGTTTGCAATTTTAAACAAGGTTTAAAATATACATTTTCTGTGATTTTTTCTCTCTCTGGTATACTTATTTTTGTACATATGTCTTTTCTGCTATATGTATTTTAAGTCAGATATCACACTAAGAGCTAGTATAGTCTAGTGATTAAGGCACAGGCTTGGAAAGTGTGAGTTCAAGTCCTGCCTTACCCATGAAAGACAGATGAGTGACTTTGGGCCAGGAACTCTCTCTCAGCCCAACTCACCTCACCTGATGTTGTTGTGCAGAAAATAGAAGGAGGATGCTCTGGTGGATATGTTCACCACCTTGAGTTATTGTAAAAATAATAATAGCAGTAGCAGTAGCACTTAGATTTCCTTCACACTGTTTTACAACCCTCTCTAAGTGGTTTATAGGGTCAGCATATAGTCCCCAACAATTTGGGTGGGATATAAACAAATAAATAATAACAGAAGGGATGGAGATCCTTAAGTTGGATTTATTAACTGCTAAAGTATGATGGATAGATAGAAAAACAGGAAGGAAGGAAGGAAGGAAGGAAGGAAGGAAGGAAGGAAGGAAGGAAGGAAGGAAGGAAGGAAGGAGGGAATTTTTTTCCTATTCAAATGTATCAGCAAATCTAAAACAGATCTCCCGTTTAAACCCTTCCTTTAAAAAAATAGTATCCCAATATAATATTTTCTGGTACTTATTTTCACAAATGTATGCATTTCTATGCATAATACTGTTTTCCCTTCTATTTATGCTGCCTTTTGCTTGGAGAATGGTGTTGCAAAAGTGAAAAAGGTAAACATCTATTTTGAAAGTCACTAGCATTTTGTTCAATGGAATTAGTTCACAGTGTTTAAGTAAGTGCACATTAAATGTATACCCCACTTCTTCCAATGCCTAAACCTATTATTGCTTATCTTCCAGAATTGAAACAACATAGCATTGAAAAGTAAATGAAATTATACAGATAATATTATTCCATAATTATTGTTTTCCTTGCAGTGATAAATGCTGTTTCTATTTTATTTCCCAAGGCTTAAAATATTTGTCTCTAAATTATTATCAATTTGTATTCTGTCCAGAGTATACAAGTCACCTATTCATAAAAATCCAGTCAAATGCCCCTATGAGTCATCCACATCCTTTCTCAAGGAATATCATCAGCAATTCCTGCTATATCACTGCCCATAATATATTCAGAGCTCCATCTTCAGATTCTGTTTCTGCTCTAATGGTTTGACTTACCAGGGAGGCAGGGTAGAAATATTGGATGCTTTGTTAAAAAAATGTCGGCTTTTAAAGATTTTGAATTCATCATTCTGACACCAGAGACCAGGATCTCTGGAGTAGCTTAAAGAGGTTAAGCAAGGGAAGATTGTTAAATGTGCAGAATAATCAATTATTAAACTATGCTTTGGGGGCAAAACATATAGATTGTTTACTTTGTAAAAACTTGCAGTTTTATTTTTCAGAGGCGATGTGTGTACCTACATTCTCATAACATTGTAGAGCAGCATAAATTGTTGCTTGGTTTTGACTGCTATTAAAAACAATATTGTCAAAAAAAAACCCCATCCACTCACATAGGAAGAGAATGTTGGCATATGCTCAGACACATCAGACTGTAGGTTTTGCAAAACTTCAGAAGGTTGATTCAGTTGGAAGAGGATTCAGTTGAAATGTACACACTCTTGAATTAAATGATCAAATTCAATTTTTGAATTATTTTAACTTTCAAGTTCAGCAACATCCACAGGAGGGCAAGTGAGATAAAATTGACATAAGCACTATTGCGAATGTTGTATAATGCAGACCTCACCCCCGTTTTCTAAGTCTCTGAAAGAGAGAGAGAGAGAGAGAGAGAGAGAGAGAGAGAGAGAGAGAGAGAGAGAGAGAGAGAGAGAGAGAGAGAGAGCTCTTTGCCTTGGGGAGGCTCCCCATTGACAGAATGCCCATCCTGGAGAGGCTTGCCTGTGGCCATATTAGACTACAAAAACCCTTTCATTTCCCCAGCTCTTCAGTCATATTTTAATTGCATTTTAACTCTTACAGTTTCAAATTCCGCTGGCTGTCTTGCTTCAGCCTAATTGGTATGGTTTCTTTGTTTTGTATTTTATTGATTGTATTGTATCAAATTGCATTTTTAGCAAATTTTCTTGTAAACTGGCTAGAGAACTCTGACTATTGGAGAGCTATAAAATTTTCATAAATAAAAGTGTTGAATGTTGGAAAATACACACGCACACACACTTGCGGCACAAAGCTGTGAGTTTGCTTGTGGATACTGCTAGTCAGTTTTAATCAGATGCTTCCAAATCTCTTTTGAGAGAATTATTCAAGAAAAAAAATGAGTATGAAATATCTGGCATTCCTCAGTCTCAGTTGAATGAAGAAAGGACAACTGCTTGCTCATGAAAATGCTGGACATGAACAGCTATTTCTATGAAATCTCTGGGGTGATGCTTTATAATACATCAGCTCCAAGGGCATAACTCATGATTTGATGACAAAAAAGGATTATTGTATAATTTATAATGCTTGAAATGGGTACAAGGAAGTGGCCACATCCCATCTAGAAAGAATTCTCTGGCGAAGAAAAAAAGACAAATCTCAGGCTGAGTTTTATAGCTTAGCAGATGCTATGTTCAGCACAAGAGATTTATATGCAGTATGTCTTAGGATTCTCCTTGCTTAATGCCTTCAATACAGAACCTCTCAAAACCATTTTTTTCATAATAAAGTTCAGCCTGACAATTTCTTAGGAATGCCAATAATCCTGCAAAACAACCTTAAATATTCTTGGCTGGAATAATTATGCCCAAAAGTGGGTTCTTCATTTATATACTTCTGAGATTCAGCAACTATTGGAAAGTTTTGTAAACAAGAGACTGCAGATCAATAAAAATCTGGATTCATTAAAGTTGCTTTTAAATTTATTGTGTGGCCCTGATGAGGAGTCATCAGGGGTTGGGGTTCTGTGTTTGGAAATCAGCATTACCTCATCCTGTGAGGATAAATTCCCAGCACAATTACATTCTGTTTTGTTCGTGAAGAATGAGACTCGAGACCAGTGTAACTTCAGTTCTTTTATTAGTTGCTGGATTCCATCTGAACCAGGAGTCGCGGCAGCCCTTTTTTATAGAGAGGCTGCTCGCGGCTTGTGGCCAATGATGGCTCCTTGAATCTCCTGCCGCTGGGGCAGCCAATCATAAGTTAGTTATTTTTGACCAATCACCGTCGAGTATAACACCAATCAGATTCGAGTATTTGTGGACCAATGGGAAGAGAGTATTTGGAGTATGTTAATATGTAACACCCCTCCCTCTTGGTTTGGTCCTACATTATGTAGTCACATAAGTAGGCGGGGCTTTTATGTTGTCTAGTTGACCTGCACAGTTTAGTCATGCTGTTGTCTTCGGCGGGTTCGGACGGGATTGCTGTTTCTCCCATCCTTCTCTGTGGAACCTCCTGGAAGGTGGAGTCAGCCATGCCGCTCCTGCCTGGCCTACCTGGGCTGGTAGAGTCGGCTCGGCTGTTCCCTTCCGGAGTGGCTTCTGGTATTCTGTGCCTCCTGTTCCTCTTCGCCAAAGTCTTCTTCAGGTAAGTAGTTGTTTCTTTCTGGGTTTATTTGAAAATTTGGTTTGTGGGTTGTTTTTTTGATTTTGCGGTGTTTCTTGTTCTAACGGAGGGTCTTACCCTCACCTCTTATTTGTGTTTGAGGGGTCTCCCCCTCTCTTGTTTGATTATTATTGTTTTTGTTTAATGGTTGTTGTGTTACTGGAGTGTGTTGTTGTTCTTCGTGCCTGGGTGTGAGTGGTTCGTTCCAATGTTCTTAATCTTAATTGATCTATCTCCTCCAGCTTCTTTCATCATCCGTTTCTAATCTGTACAACCGGGGTCCTGTTACTTGTGTTATTTTTGCCGGTACCCACACGTGGTGCCCCCGTGAGATTTTTAGCATAGAGTAGGTCCCCTGGGTCGAATATGCGGTGTTTGCTGAAGGAGTCTGTTGGTTCTTCAGGGCTGTATGTGGGGTGTAATCTATCAGATATGATCTTAATTTTCTGCCCATTAGTAATTCTGCTGGGCTTTTATTTGTAGTGGAGTTAGGTGTGATGTGTTGTTGCATTCATTTGTTGCATTTTGGCTGCTGATTTTTTAGTGGATTCAGCTGCCGTGGCCACAGTGATAGCCTCAGTGACCGTAATTTTTGGTTGAGTTAGCAGTCGGCTCTGCAACGTGAGATCTCTTAGACCAAGGACCATGCGATCCTTCATGGCTTCATCCATGTTGAGGAACTTGCATGCTCCTCCAATGTCCCTGAGAGCCGCTACGAAGTCTGCGATACTCTCACCTTCTCTCTGGTCCCGTTTGTAGAACTCATGTCTCTGAATAAGGCTGGAGACAGTCGGTGCGTAATGAGTCTTCAGCAATTTTTCCAAATCGGGCCAGGGCCATCTGCTTTACGTCCTCCAGTTTGGCCAATGCCTTGGCCATCTTTGAACACTGTGGGCCCACAGTGCATCAGGAACAAGGCTCTCTTTCTGTTGTCGGAGATTCCTTGTAAGTCTTTCCTCTCGAGGAACATGAGGAATCTGTCGATGTATGATTTCCAGTCCTCCGTCCTGGATTGAATGGTGTGGGTGGTGAGTTGGTTCCAGCCATTTTGTCTGCTCGGTTCTTGTTGCCACATGCTCAACTGGTCTCCTTGTCTCAGAATCCCACCTTCGTCGCCAGTGTTGTGTTCGCGAAGAATGAGACTTGAGACCAGCGTAACTTCAGCTCTTTTATTAGTTGCTGGATTTCGTCTGAACCAGGAGCCGTGGTAGCCCTTTTTTATAGAGAGGCTGCTCGCGGCTCATGGGCAATGACAGCTCCTTGATTCTCCTGCCGCTGGGGCGGCCAATCATAGGCTAGTTATTTTTGACCAATCACTGTCAAGAAGAACACCAATCAGATTTGAGTATTTGTGGACCAATGGGAATAGAGTATTTGGAATATGCTAATATGTAACACATTCCATTGGCTTTGCAGCAATCATAGTTCAACTTGTTCCTCCAGACTCTGAATACATCCTTTTTAAGTCTTTTGACTGAGCAGATGGAATATTAAAACGTTTTCTTCTCCAAGATACCTGTCTTGTTTTTTTCCTTTTTGGCTTGACTTCCTATGCAAACCTCAAATAGCCATAGAAATTGACTGGATCATTGTTGGAAGTTGGTGTATTTGAGTGGAATCCGATCTGAGCAATAATTAGTGAAGTACTGTAGGTTGTAGAACAATGAAGAAAGGAGAAGAATATTTACAACAAATGCAATACAGATGTAAACAAAGCCCACTGTATCCTATCAGAAGAATAGTCAAGGAACATTGGCCTGGGAAAAAAGGGAGAAGGAAGTGATATCCCAATCTCATAGACAAAAAGAAGGCAAAGTGTTGTGTCAACAGAGTACAAACAATAAATATTTAACACTCTATATACCTTTCAGTCATTTAGTTATGAATCATTGTCATTGGATTCCTGTCACCAATATTTTATTTTTTTTAATTACAGTACTATAAAATAGGCATTTGACTCATTGGTCTTTAAACAATGTTTAAAAATTCATTTTAAGAATATGCATCCCCTTTTATATGTAATTTTTCCAGCACACAAACTTCTGTACACAACTTTCTCTAATTGGCATAGATTTTAACATAAATTCCTGAAAGAATTTTTTTTTAAATACAGATTTCCATAAAGTTATTCTTGAAATAAGCTTTTAAGATATATTTTTCCTAAAATCCCACCCACTAGTTTTTGCAATATGTGAAAGAATCCTTTTACATCCTTTTTGAAATGGCCCCATATTCAGTGATACTAACATTTATTGAGGTGTTTGATTTGTTAAAAATATGAAGCTTTCACAATTAAAATGTGAACATGTTCAAAACAATTTCAGATAGCAAGTGGCAGACTTCATTTTGAATGATCCTGGTGTTTAAAAAAAACCCTGTAATATAAATTCAGCACATCAAGCAACAGGATTCTGAATCCTTTTTCTTCTGCTGCTTATTTCTCCCTCTCTACCTTCCTGCCTACTTTCTTTCCATCTAATATGGAAATTTCTTCTGGAGTTGGGGTGAAAAACTGGCATTGTGACATGTGACTGGAGGTGGGTTTCTATTAGACTTCCCAATTCCATGATACACACACAAAAGAAAACAAACAAGAAAGGCTAAAATACCACTATGTCATTTTATTATATTCTTCAAGATGAGAAATTATTTTAAAGGAGGGCCTCTAGCTTCAGAAATGTTAATAATCCCCAATTTAAATAATAATTCAGCTTTGTTTTAATTCAGCTTAGTTCAGGTTCTTGATGACAATCAATGGCTGAGTGAACATTCAAATGTCTCACTTAACAGAAAATATCAGTGTTCTGATGTGGGAATGAATGACTCAAGACTCAGTGATACTTCAGCTCTTTTATTTGTCTCTCTGTGACTGCT
>BHFT01049934.1:0-24108 GCA_004320025.1 Laticauda laticaudata | reverse complement strand
TGCTACAACTTTAACAGAACTACAATGAGCTACAACTTTAACAGAACTACAATGACGTGGGATAATACCCGAATAACTAAAAGTATGTATAATATCTTTATATATGGCCAGAATAATTATAAATACCTTTATTTCTTAATCTCTTAACTTATACTGTAGCACTTGCTCAGGATGATCCATTTCTCAGGACAATCCTTTAAACATTGAACTCCTGATTTTCTCACTAGACAGTTTCATGATATTAAGGCTATTAAGGATATGATGGCACTTGATATTAATCTACAGTATTTATAAAATTGGTTTAAGAAATTGGATTGACAATACCTAAGAGATATATATATCTATATATCTATCACTGTTCCAAATGAAGCCAGCAAAAGAAGAGGCCACACTGTAAGCAGAAGACAGTGTGCTGTCTTGGATGTTGACAATATCTACATATCTATCTATCTATCTATCTATCTATCTATCTATCTATCTATCTATCTATCTATCTATCTATCTATNATATCTATCTATCTATCTATCTATCTATCTATCTATCTATCTATCTATCTATCTATCTATCTATCTATCATCTATCTTTCAAATATATCACAATATGTTTAATTAAATATGCTTAACCATATAGATAGGATTTCAGTGGATATAATCTGAAGGTTAAAACTTTTCTTGAAGTTTCTATGATGAGATAAATGTAATTGAAATATTAAATAAGGACTAATGTACATTTCAAGAGGATTTCAATGTTAATTCCTGGTAGGTATCTTACAGTGAGCGATAAATTAATAGGACAGATCAGGTCGAAACCACTCAAATAACTTTGGCCAAATTAATGAACATACTGTATATTCATCAGCAGATTTTCAACATTATTATACACATTTAGTTTTTTTTTTAAATGTCTGATTCTTTTGGAAATATTTTTTTCTGGGAAAATATGTCATATTTTGGGCTGTTTAGAGGGTATATAAGCCCCTTGAAATCTTCAGAAGGCTTAGGGTCAAAATATTGTAAACAGGAGTCTGTTTCCAATCTTGAACATTACTGAATATACTTGTTCATGTCTTAAATGTGGATTCTGTCATTTTATGAAAATGTTTGGCTTTATTAAGTCTGGAGATCTGTAAAGGAGGCAGAAGACAAGTACAAATAAAAAACAAATATATTGATTTCAGTGAGAATAATAGGTAATGCATGGCTCAGTAATAGTAACCATGAGAGGTATTTTGGAATCTTATGGGACAACCATTTAAATAAACCAGCAGTGTGCTGCAGCTTCCAAAAAAGCCAACAGAGTTCTAAGCTGCATTCACAATGGGATAGAATCAAGAACATGTAAAGTGTTAATATCACTTTATAATGCCACAGTAAAACCACACTTGGAATATTGCATCCAGTTTTGGTCACCATAATATAAAAAGATGTTGAGACTCTAGATAGAATGCAGAGAAGAGCAACAAAGATGGTTAGGGGGCTGGAGGCTAAAACATATGAAGAACAGTTGCAGGAACTGGATATGTATAGTTTAATGAAAAGAAGGACTACGAATGACATTATAGTGGTGTTCCAATATGTCAGGGGCTGCAGTAAAGAAGAGATCAACCTGTTTTCCAAAGCACCTAAAGGTGGAATAAGAAGCAATGGATGGAAACTAATCAAGGAGAGAACCAACCTAGAACTAAACAGAAGTTTCCTGATAGTTAGTACAATTAATCAGTGGAATGACTTGCCTCTAGAAGTTGTGAGTGCTCCAACACTGGAGGTTTTGAAGAAGAGTTTGGACAACCATTTTTCTAAAATGTTATAGAATTTCCTACTTGAACAAGGGTTATGGTAAATGGGGGACAATTGAGAAGGGCAATGGAGACATTGTTGAGATTATCCCATGGAAAAGGAAGAAGACATGAAATATAGCTGAATTTTCCTCTAGGTCAGGGGTGTCAAACTCATGGCCCATGGGCCTGAGGTATCACACACTGGTCTCCCCCCCTCCCAGTTTAGCAAAGGGGGAAGTTGCAATACATCACTGATGACAACACATTGTTGCAAATTTGACACCCCTGTTCTAGGAGGAAGAAGTTGCAAATGAATGTTGGATGGGCAGAGCTGATTGGTTCATGTCGTGTTTAGAGCATATTCAAAATCCTGGAATCTGAATCTGGAAGAGTTCATTTACGTACTTCAATATCTGCAAGCTTTTACCTAGCAAAACTCTATACAATTATTTGCAAATATACCAAAGAAGGAATACTAGTCCCGCACTTCAGTGCTGACAAAATAAATGTTGCTAGCATTTATTTAATACACAGTTGAGGTCTCAATAGTATAAGAACTCTGCCAGTTACTGGCAATTAGATTGCAAAAACAAATGATAGTATAAGGTATTATGAGCATAAAGCTTTCCCCTTGCCCTTTAAATTCATTGCAAAACAAAGCCATTAAAAAGTTTTAGAAGATTTCTTTTTAAATTTGTCCCACTTTTTAAATCTGTGTTCTTCTTGTTAAAAATAGTTATTGTTAGAAGAGTGGAATGGATTGTCATTAGTGCCTAATATCTCTAGCTATACTAGATGCAAAATAAAAATATGAAATATTCATAAGAGGACAATTGTAAGTGCTAATAAAAATCTGCCTGATCCTAAAGCTGACAAATACAAGACTAAATTTGTAAAACTTGATTATGAGGTGGTTTTGATTTGTTCGTTCTTTATTCATCCTGTCAAAATAAGAATTCTAGAGCATACCAATTTCTTAAAAAAAGAAACAAAATAAAAAATAAAAACAACATTAAAAGCACAAAAGGTTGATCTCCATCTGTTAGAATGATATGTGAGATGGTTTTCATTTTTTTAAAGAATTTCTATCTTTGATTTGCAGATGTATAAATATAGATTAAACTATATGCTATAAATTAACCAATTTATTATCTTGGTCTTTATGTGATTTAATTTTGTAATTTCTGAAAGGATGGGAAGAAATGGGGAGGAGAAGGGAGGCGAGGGACAAGGAAAGAAGGAAGGAAAGGAGAGAGGGAGGGAGGTTTTGGATGCTCCCTGTGAGCTTCCTACAAGGAAACTTAATGGGGAAGCCAACAATTAGTTGGAGTTGCTCCAAGTCCCACTGATTTTTTTGGCCAGCCTGTGCTCATTCTGTTTCTTTGTTTAAGTTAAAAATATCTTTGAAATATGATCCAATATGTCTAATCTCTTTTAAACTTGAAATTTAAAACTTTGGAAATTCTGTCCCTAGTTATTCTTAACTCTGTAATATGCTATAGTAAGTAAAAATGAAAACTAGATTACTATATTTTTTTAATATGCTGATGAATTCAAGTAATGTTTCTCTGAAGAAATGTTGAAAGCTCCTGAGTCATTTTTATAACCTCAGGTGTTTGCATTTTTAAAAATCATTATAGGCATAATATTTTTTTTAATATTTCTGAACAACATAATAATGTATCTTCCTTCATAACAACATTGTTTCTTTTGGAAAGGGACACATTATAATGCATAAATCTGAGTTTTTAAAAGGTTTTTTGAACAGAGTATAGTAATCCCTTAATAAATACCTGTTAATATGTTAAAGAAGGTTATTCGAATTGATTTTTTTAAATAAAAAAATGTATGCTATTTTGTGGTATAAAAACAAAATTGTAAATATGATGTCAGACAAAATAATTGTTTTTCCTTAATCAAAGATTCCAGTAATTGAATTCTATAGGGAGAAGGAACTGGTGACGATGTTCTCTCACCCTCTGTTTGTATTGACTGGGTTTATATTACCTGAACTGTATAATTTCTAATGTATTCATAAAGTTACCTAAATTCTAGATAAAACTATATTTAACAGAGAAAAGGAATAACCAATTTTTGTCCATTACATGAATTTCCTTTTCTTGTGTCCTCAATTCCTCCAGTGATAAGCACATCAATTTTCCACTTAGAATAACATTTGATTCATAAAATGAGGTAGATTATAAATATAAGGTAAAGGAGTGAATTTTACTCTACTAGTCGTTGTCGTTATCAACTATAGGGGTTCATGCTCATTTCTGTTTCAAGGCCATTGAGCCAGCAGAGTCCAAAGATAGTTCCATAGTCATGTGGCCAGCATGATGTCACAGAGTGATGTTACCATCCCACTGAAGTGGTACCTATTTATCCATTTGCATTTCCATGCTTTTGAACTGCTTGGTTGGCAGGAGCTAGGGTGAGGAGCTCACCCCATCACATGGTGCTCATGTCTTGAACATGAGCTGCCAGCTTTCCAGCTGACAAACCGAGCATCTTAACCATTGAGTCACCACACCAGAAATAGACCAGATATATTTATGGCATAATCTGTCGGTCATGGCTTTCGTTTAATTAAATGTCCTCACTGTTTGTCCACATTTATCAAAGTAGAGGCACTGTTTACTAAATTATTCAGTTAGTATAAGAAGTGCTTTCATAGTCTGCCAACAGATGCATGCACATACTCACACACATAGTGTGACTGAGTGGCAAAAGGGGATATTGAAATTTGCTCAGACAAGAATATTTGAGAGATCATTTTTAATGATTTCTACTGAAAATGATGTATACAGATAGATAGATAGATAGATAGATAGATAGATAGATAGATAGATGGTATTCAGCTCTGTTCAGGTATTTTCCCACGTCATTATAGTTGTGCTTTTAAAGTTGTAGTGACATTTTGGCAGAATCTCATCTGCCATCATCAGGCTTGTGTATTGAGTTCATCTGTGAGTCAGGTTTTCACAGCCATTTCTGATTTAACTTTGGTGCTCGCCTACTGCTGTGTTAGAATGGTTTATATAAATACCCATGAAAACTTAAGAAAAATATGTACACACACACACACACACACACAAATGGTCATGTTTTCCAACCCTCTGATAAAAAGTAAGAAAAAAGGTACTTTGAAAAGGAAATTACTTTTTCAGATTCATTTCGTTGCTCTTTAGAGGCACGTTCTCCATGAGAAAAATTCAAAAATATGCATGTGTCTTATAAACAAATCAACTTTCTTCAGCCTCCAGATTGGTTCGTCTACAATTCTAAGAATTCTGGGAACTTTGTTCCAATCCTAGGTGGAAGGGCAGCTCTCCCTTCATGTGGGACTCCTGAAATATGAATGAATGAATGAATGAATGAATGAATGAATTTCTAGTGTTGGGTTGAAGAAATCTTCATAAAAAATTGTATTCACAGTCTGTCCTCCTCCTGTTTGTCTTCTTCCTCTTCTTCCTCCTCCTTCTTCTTGAGATATTTTCAAGCTATGGTGAATCCTAAATATACCGATCTCAATTCCACCAGAAAATGTTGCCATCCATAAAAAGAACCACAGTGCAGAATCACATCAGGTCATCTGTAATCAGCACTGAACCACATTCATGGTTCAACTAACTTGGCTCAGAGGAATATACTGCCTAAGGGATTTACATTCCCCTGTATCTATTTTTTACAGCTGCAAATAACTTTATCCTTTCACTTTTGCTAAAGGAGGAGATAGGCTTTACTTCTTAAAAAAACCAAAAACATAGCAACATGACTTCTATCTTAGATGCTTTTCTGAGTCTTGCTGTTTTCTCAGAACTAGTCCAAGGACATATTTATCACAGTTCACAACAATTTGATATATCCCCTCCTCTCCCCAGTTAATCAAGCAACAGTATCACACTGTTTTAAAGGATTCATTGTGCATTATCTTAATTTTTCACACAGTTCTGGAAATTATGACAGTTACTTATTTTATGGATTTATGTCAGCAACCAAAATCAGTAGGCAATTATATATAAAAGCAAGGGGTTTTTGTTTCCTTTGTTGCATATTAAAGAAGGCAAGGAGGTTGAGACTGATTGCACATGTTTTTACATGCATGCATCACTAGTTCAATTATAAGATAGAGTTCGGTCATTGAAAATGACATATGATTTCAAACTGTAGAGACTGCCTTGGTGCAGATATGATAATCAGTTGTTGGGAATGTAAATTATATGCCAAATTACAGGGCATAGATTTACAAACACATTTTCCATCCCTGTGATTTGGTTCAACTCCGAGGCATTTACAGAGTTCCAATCCTATCCCTGTGGCAGAAATAGAAACAGTCTGTTTAACACAATTGGCAAAAGTTGCCTAGATCAAGCCTGAGAAAGAACGATAGTTATTATTTTTACCCAATACCTATACATCTATGGAGAGTCTCAGACATCCAAGTCATGGTTGTCCCAAAGGTTTTTTTTTCAAGAGGCAACTGGACTTTCTGTTTTTTTTCCTTTTAAAGACATTTCACTTCTCATTGAAGAAGTTTCTTCAGCTCTGACTGGATGGTGGGGTATGGAAGGATTCCATCCAGCCAGAGTTGAAGAAGTTTCTTGGATGAGAAGTGAAATGTCTTCAAAGAAAAACCAGAAAGTCCAGTTGCTTCTTTAAAAAAAGCACCTTTGGGATACCCAATCCCTGATTAAAGTTTGCCAAATAAGGAAACATGATAAAAGAAAGTTTCAAGATTTTATTTTTTTTTAGAAATAGGTAAGTGCATCATCCTAGGACATTAGAGACAGTTTTCTGATTTTTATACAGATTTTTTTCTGTTATTCATATGAGAGCCTCAAATCATATCTCAAGCATGTGTAAACAGATACATTTTTTCTTTACCATTTTCTTGTGATCTATAATATAATTTAGACATCCCTCTGTGTATTTTTCCAAGATTCTAGTAGGGATTGTACAATTTTTATCAGACTGCTATCATCTTATGTTTTGCCTGAAGCATTTTATTTTCTTTTGGATTTTTTTTACGTATTATAACAGTTGCTGTTTTCTATGATCTGGGCAAATTTGTAACTTTTCCCATCTAACAGTGAATGTCCATGTGTTACTATTTAAAGTTAAACATAATGGATCCTTAAACTGTTTGATAAAAACATTAAACATGTATTTTATTTATCTCTTGTGAGGTAGTGGTTTCTTTCCCCAAAAGGGATGTAATGGCTGACTTGTCTGGATACCATGTCCAGGAAATTACAATATTGTTGTTGTTTGCATATTGCATTTCTCCTAATTAACTGAGATACCACACGTTTTGCATTTTTTCTCATCAATTGGGTTAAAAGTATAGATTGTAGAGGATTACCAGGTTGAGCTAGTGGGAGAGGTCAAACACATAATCAGTCTCAAATCCATTCATACCCACAAGAGATTTAAGTCCATCCCACTTTGAATTCCATTGACTCTTGTCTGCTGCCAATTTGTTTTGACCATTAGTATTTTTGTAGAGAGTATTAGCTTACAATAATTCTATATTCATTTGAACTGCCTGGACTCCTGATTTCTTTCACTTGAGATAGACATTAAATAAGATTCCTTCTGGGTAGAAGGTATAGTAGGAGCTGTTGAGATACCTCCAAGGTAAAGGTAAAGGTTCACCTCGCACATATTTGTTAGTTGTTTCCGGCTCTAGGGGGTGGTGCTCATCTCCATTACAAAGCCGAAAAGCCAGAGCTATCCAAAGATGTCTCCATGGTCATGTGGCCAGCATGACTAAATGCCGAAGGTGCATGGAACACTGTTACCTTCCCGCCAAAGTGATCCCTATTTTTCTACTTGCATTTTTACATGCTTTCAAACTGCTAGGTTTGCAAAATTTAGGACAAGTAACTGGAACTCACTCCATTACGCAGTGCTAGGGATTCAAACCACCAAACTGCCAAACTTTCTGATTGACAAGCTCAGCATCCAAGACACTGAGCCACCGTATCCCTCGAAATATCTCTACCTCAAAGAAAAAGGTAACATTAGTTATAAAGATCCAATCAAGAGAGACAGTTGAAACCTTCAATCCAATCAAGAGAGACAGTTGAAACCTTTCTGTCCTATGAGCTAATTTATTCATTATACCAAACATTCAAAATGTGCTTACATATGTACACATAGTTAGAAATTCTGCACTATTAGGCGACCCAGATTCATAGAATGCCTTCAAATGCAAATGCAAAGGCTCTCTTTTGGGAGCATAGGACATACTATAAATTGCAAGCTTATGTCAGATGAAATATCAAATAATTGAATTTGAAAAGTTTGAATAAGGTATTATAGTATAGCAGTTTTCATTCAAAAGGTTATGTAGAAAAAAAAATCCAACAATACTGATAAAGGAGAATATTTATAGCTCAGGGTTGAAATGTGGGCTCCTTGGTGCTCTCTGATCTCAGCTGTTTACTTGCAGATGTTTCATTAGAAAAACTAGAAAACATCATCAGTGCTCTGATGATGTTGCTAGTTTAGTAATGAAACATCTGTACTCTGGGGTACAGGGCACTGATGATGTCTGGGCAATGAAACACCTGCAAGAAAGCAACCAAGCCCAGAGAGCACCAAGGACTTTTCAAATCCAACAGTAACAAGAATTAAAAGTAAAATAATTCTGCTATTCATTTCTCTAAGAAGTAGGGGGTTCATTTAAGACATGAGATAAAGTATGGCTTGATTTGATTCTTCTTTCTACAAAATAAACTATGGAGGCTCATCAGACCAAGCATCACGCGAAATGGGAAAACCTCATCACTTTCTTTGTTGTTTAAAGAAAGAAGGTAAACAACTTATTTGCCCCATTGACTCAGCAAATATTTCAGTATATTTTAACATATATTTTTTTTAAAAAAGAATATAATAAAGTAGAAAACTGAGTTGCTCAGATTAAGTAAATTTTTGAGGTTTCATAGTTAGACACTGTAGATCAGGGCTGTCAAATCTCCGGGTCCATGAGTCGGATGCATCACGTGCTGCCTACACCCACACCTGGTTTAGAGAAGGGGGAAAAAGTCACCTGATGCTGCCATGATGACATGAGTTTGACACCCCTGCTGTAGAGGTTTTCGAAGGATCTATATATGGGGTTGCAATGGCTCAGTGGTTAAAGATGTTGAGCTTGTCACTGCAAAATTGACAGTCCAGATTCAAGAACCAATCTCTGGCCAATGGAGCTGCCCCAGTACTTACCTTCAGACAGTTGCAGCCAGGTGTCATGCACCCTGAAACCTGCCTAACTGGCCTATTACTTTTGTATCTGACAAGGCCAGCAAGGCTTTCCAGAAGGCCTTCATATTGATCTGGAGCTGTTATCGGCTGCAGAGACTTCCCAGCTTTTTGTGGGCTGCAAAAGAAGTTCCTGAAGGTCTCTGACAGCAAAAAGGAGGTGTCTGAGGTGAATGAGTGGACATCCCTCTGAAAATAAGACCTGATGCCTTTTTTGGTGGCAAAATAATATAAGATGGTCTTATTTTGGGGGAAAATATGTGTGTGTGTGTGTGTGTGTGTGCCCGTGTGCATGTTTGTACTGTAATAGTACAATATTGTAATAGTACAATAAAATCTCTGTTGGTATTACATAGATAGCTGCATATAGTTGCCAAAATAATAGATGTACAGGGACAACATTAAATAAGTGACTTCAATATAGAGGACTTATTTTTTCTGGACCTATTAGTTTCATTATGTTTGCTGGATGTTCCATGTGTGGTGGGTTGAAGAAGACTTAGTTATCCAAAGAGACATCTTTGCTTTCTTCAATAATTTGTTAATCACTTCTTTATTTATTTATCCATTTTATGTAGCTGCCTATCTCATTAAGCAAGCAACTTGTTAAATGTCGGTTGTTAATTAAGACCTCATGCCAATTATTATGAATATCAGATCAATAAACATAGCAAGAGATAGAATGGCTGTTAGGAAAAAGAAATGAAAAATATTTTGTAATCAGTGATAGTGATTTTTCCCCAAAAATATAGTGCAGAATGGTGCTTTATTGTAATGATTTTTTTTGGGGGGGGATTCAACAAATAGCATTGTCATTACTTAAATCTGTTTTTGCAGTTCATTAGCTATAAGTACATGTTTAATATTATAAAGCAGAAGCTTAAGACTTTCAGTAAGCATTAATATTTCATTAATACTTTAATATCCTCACAAATAGTTTATTCCAGTTTTAAGTATGATTTTAGAAAATCATTATTTTAATTTGTTCCAATGATTGGAATCAAATTAAATGCTCTTTTAGATTATTCAGGAAAGTTGTTTATTGTAAAGGAATGAGACAAAGAAAATAGCTCTGTCAGTACTACATTCTTTAGATATTTAATACACATAGATTATTGCATAGTGGAAGACATTTATAAAGAAATTGATGTTTTTTCAGGAAAGGAAAGGAAAGGAAAGGAAAGGAAGATAGAAGAAGGGAAGGAAAGGAAAGGGAGATAGAAGAAGGAAAGGGAAGCATTTACATTAGGTTTTATTAATAAATTGCTTTTTACAGGCCAAGAATTACAGCAATTGTGTTATTATAATGCTCATGGTTTAAAAAAACATTCACAAAAGATTTTGGAGAGCGTAAGCATTGATTTAGCTGAAAGGGCATTTCATAGACAATATAATTTTCCAATATTTAAAATGGCACTACTGTTACTACTACGACTAAAACATGGAAATTACCCACCCTTTCTATTGTTGTCACTGTTTATGACCAACATCTGACATGTAGAATGAAGCTGAACTTTAACTGTGACAGTTCATTAGGTAATTTTCAACCACTCATTCATTCTTAAAATAATGTATACGAAAAAGTTAGTGTAAAATTAGAAAATTGTTTTCTAAGTGTGTGTTTCTTTCACGAGTGAAATGATAAGACAAAGAAACCCTTAACAAATAAATAGAATCCAATATCTTATCTTTTGATTGTTGTAAATTATGAGGGAGATAAAGGCGGCTACTAATTTTCACAGATGCTTTTTGTTAGCTCGGTCACCCAAATCAAATTCTCTCTCCTGGGTATACATGGAGAATGCTTGTTCCTTAAACCCAGATCTTAAAGAAGCAATTTAATCTTGAGAGCCATGCTTTTGTTTGTAAATCAGTTGAAGAATATTTAAATATATAATATGATGTCTGAAAGTACAATGTGTTTGAACTGTGGAATTGTGATTCTCTGTCAGCTGTAGAAATTCTCTGTAATTTTCAGCAAATGTCATTTTCCCCCTATTGTACTAAAAGAAAGAACCAATGCATTAACTTTATTGTAACCAGAACTAGCAGTGATTGCAACTGTCAAAGAAACAGTAGGCTTGTTTGTGCATTGATTTTTTCTTTCTGTTTGATAAAACAATTGCACAGGAAGTTAACCTTGGGAAATTACCCAAAGTATTTTATGTACTCGGGTTCCTTGTTTCTTACTTCTTTATACCAGAGATTACACCAAAGATTATTGCTTGTAAATGGGGTGTGAGTTTAGGAGAGATTTTAAATAGTGGATTAATAGTTTCAATGTTATTTTTCCCCCTGAAATAACAAACTACACTGCATAGCAATTTATTGCTGCTTTCCAGGGTTTCAAGCAGAAATTATCCATATCTACAGGAAGGTAAAAATGAATTTGGGGATTTACATATGTAAAGTATGGAACTGAGCTATGGTCTATTTACACACTGGCAGAGTAAGAACAATTTTATTCATTAAAATGGATATTATGAAACACACAATTTGATAATTCTCTGACACTCTCCCAAAGCAACTCATACCATACCAAAGCAATACATACGTTTTTTCTGTATTACTTTGAATCACTTTACTGGTCTATTTACAATCCAATTGTTATTAGATTATTTCAGCCCATCTTTTCTTCTGGAATGTAAATCACAGATTCTCCTCCTTCATAAACAAACAAGAAAGAGAATTAAAAAATTCATATAAGGGAGACTGAGCTAAAAGAGAATGAAAGGGATATTTAATGATCTTTTACTAAAGCTATACTTAAACTAGGGCCTTCCAGATCCTAATCCAGTTCCTTAAGTACTATACCACTGGTAACAACTATAGTAGCTATAAATCACTGCCTTTTAGCAACATCTGGAGATAATGAATTTTGAACCTGGATCATCTGCAAATAAAGTGCAGTCCACTACATACCTTTTGCTAATAAAGACTATGAATCAATAACCATATCCTTTGAATTGTAGACTAAAGAAAGATCACACCAAAGGTCAATGGTAGAATAGAGCAAGAGGTAATAACTGACATTATTTATTATATTCCAGGTTCAATTTTTATTGCATTCATTTATTGTGGTAAGAACCAGGATTTTTTCTGTCTTTTCTTCCTCTAGAAAGAAGATCTTGAAACAATTGTAGAGTTGCAGAAGTAATTATTTTCTCACAAGACTTTTGGAGAGATTCCAGAAGCTTTTCCATTTCCTTCATACTATTTTTCCCTTGTTATTTTGTTTTAAAATAAAACAAAGATAGGATTTTAACATTAATAGCCATCATCTCTCCCTCTCCCTCCCTCCCTCCTTCTCTCTCTCTCTCCCTCCCTCCTTCTCTCTTGCTTTTTTTTGTCTCTCTCTCACACACCCACACCCTGTATCATACAAATATATGCAATGAAATTTAATTGTTCACTGATTAATCAGTGTACCTATCAATCAATTGGAAGAAGTTCATTTAGCAATTACAGCACATCCACATTTAGCTAGTAGTGAAATTTGACATAATTGCCTGTGCACCAATTCCCAAGGTTTTACTAATATCCTAAGACAGCTTTAAAAGAAAAAAGAAAAAGAAAAGAAAAACACCTTTCTAAGGTTCCATCTCCTCCCTCTCCCTGTCCCAAAGGCAGATGGCTCAGGGCAGCTGGATGAACAAAGCTTTTAAACAAGATGATGACTTTTGTCATGCTTCCCACCTTTACAATAAGATGTCTGTTCATTGAGGCTATGTCTTCCATAATGTTATTTGTTCCTTTCACAGCAAAATGAAAAATTATTCTTGGCTTTTCTAATGATCCATCCAGCTTTGCCCAAAATAGACCAGGGTTTATTGGACAAAAGAATGCAGCCATCATTGACACCAGAAGGCTTTATAGCCACAGTAATTGACAGGCACAAAGTATCTCTGGAAGCTCTCTGTCTGTTAACAAAATGGAGAAAGGGAAGAATAAAAGGAGGTGAAAAAGATGAGAGAGCACTAGTTAGCAGCAGGTACAAGCAATTGTAACAAAGAAGTTAAAGAGAAGTCATGGCAAACCTCTGATCTAAGATAGATTTTTCCCATCAGGCAACATTCAAAAGCAAACAGAGATAGAGACTGTAGGAAAGCATCAGGGAAGAAACACAGATACCTCAAAAAAAGTAAAGGTTTTTTTTATATTGTATCATTAAAATAAAAGTGATGGTGGTGAAAGAAGAACATCACACTGAGTCCCTAGTGTTTTCCCTGGCCCTATTAATGTTTTACTGTGTGTTATGATTTTGAAATTACAGAACCTAGCTGGACAAAGACAGGACATGATGGTAGTTAGGAAGTCAGAGTTCCTGGGTTCAAACAGAAATTTGAAAAATCTGACATATGGAACTTCTTTTAAAAAACAGCACGACCTTTTGGGATTGAAATGAAGTATCAGTACCTACACATTTCTTGTTTCTTTCCAAGTATATAGTAGTTCTTTGCATGTGAAATAAATCAGAATATTTGAAGTAAATAGACTGAGATAGAATAAGAAAAATTCACCTGGCTTTACTGTCAGTCAAGTTTGGTTTATTATTTTTCATTAGAAAGAAAAAATAAAGGGGATTATTATATCCTATTCATGATATTACATGTTTCTTCACAACGTCTATTCTTCTCCTTAATCCTTGAAGTAAGGCAAACAAAAAAGATCTGGTAAACAATTTAAGAGATTCTGGGTAGTTCTATTTCTTCTAGTAAAATCATGAGTCTTGGTTTTCAATGGTTCAACAATTTCTTTTGGGCTCATAAAATTCCTTTTATATTTATATGAGTAGAACTATGGACTACTTTCAAGCTTGTTGAATGTTGTCATTCTTCTGTAGATTTATTATACATAATTAGAGAGTTTTCTAAACAATTTTAGAAAGCAATAAGGTGGTATAAAATAATATATTTCCTAGTGTTTTAATTTAAGGATCCTCTAATTTAAATGCCTGGTGATTTCAATTATAAGTAGTTAATAACCATGACTGGTAGCAGTAACACCTTTGCTAAGCAACACATTTGTTGACACATCACAGATAAAAGAAGGGAGAGAGAGAGGTAGGATGGAAGAAGCTAATTTGGGAGAAGAGTGAAAATGTTTACACACACACACACACAAACACACAATTTTTTTCACCCATGTGGGTGGTATGTGTCTTCCTCAGGTCCTCTACCTGTGCAGTATCTTAGCTACTGTTAGCACTGCATCCTACTGAGCAGAGAACTTGGATGTACCTGGAATCTATTGGAGCTACTCTCCCAGCTTAGGAATAATACACCCAAATGTCCTACAGTCCCTGGGATCACTTTGGCCTTTTCTTTCCACGTTTTCACTAGTTCCTCCCTCAGGCTCCAGCTTCCTATACTCCTTCTTGAGATTGCTGTCACTTGGCATCACTACATCCATCACCCGCTATTGTCTTCTGGTCCTTTTCTACTACCACACTATCTTCTTGATTGGCTGGACCTGTCTGTCTGGATCTGGAAATCCCATAAGGTCTTAAGGCTAGGTCCCACTGGCCGATGGATGCAAAATGTATGCAAAAAGGACACAGCGGACAAGCAAAATTTCGGAGGTGCTCCATCCGTTGTCATCCGCTCCAAAAAGTGGCAAAAATTTGCATAAACAGAACGGAAAAGAAAGGAAAAGAACGGACGTGGGTAGGATGTAGTGGGGATGTTAAACGGATGTTCATAGGAAGCCTAGAGGATGTATATCAGATGCAAACCGTTCACTGCTCATCCTTTCTATTTCTGTGCTATTAACGCTGTGTAGATGTTCCGTGTACCTTTTGTTTCCTCCCTCTTTCTGTTTTCAGCTGCAGNGAGCGTATGAAACACGTATGCAATGAGTACATAACGGATGCATAGCGTTTTCCAACGTTTTTTAACGTTTTACATCCACTTTGCATCCGTTGGTGCAGTGGGACAGGGGCTTTAGTCATCTTAACTTCTATAATCTTCTGTGGGATCCTCCATCTGGTTGTGAGAGGGTTTAACCAAAGGTTATCAAACTGGTGGCCTGTAGGTGGTATGTGTCAAGTGCAGGACACTCATACCCCAGCTCCACAAAGGGGAAAAACTTTATGAAACATCACATGATGGCAATGTGATGCCTGAAGTTTGACACCCATGGTTTAACCCATGTTTTTGTACATAATGTCTACAACTTGGTTGTGCTGCTCCATGTATGCTCTTCCTGCCCTCATCTTACACCTTTGTGTTGGATTGTCTCTGACAACTCCAACTGAGTAGCTGTTCTGACCAAGGCTTTCTGAGATCATAATTAAACACACACTTAGTCCAAACAACTCTTGCTTTATTTCAATGCTGGGAATTATTTTCATTCCCAAATGAGTCCCAAACAGTCCCGCGAGATAAGCATTGAATTGCTGCCAACAACTAAAGTGTCAAATTAACTGTAAATAACCAACCTAACTACAAAGTCCACACAGAGCTTCAAGATTTAATACAAATAGAGTAAACAACTTTGCTTCCTGCAAAAGTTTCTCTATCTATGCACCTCCTTTATACCTTAAGGAAGGGGCAATCACCTCCAAGCCTTACTCCTTGCCACTTTTCTCTCAATTGCTCTTGCCTTCTAGCAGCTCTATGAACATGTGCACTGGGAATAGGCTCCCCTTGTTCCTCTGCCTCCTTGCTGCCAGACTCTGGAGGTTCCAGAGTCAGCACCCCACTCCCAGATGGTCCTTGCCCCATCTCTGCATCAGATGCAGGACCCTCGTCTGAGTTCTCTCCAGACTCCCAGACTGGTCCCCGTTCTTCCCCACTGTCCAATTCCACTGCCATCTTCACAGGCTGCTGGCGAACCACAGCAGTAGCCTGCATCTCACATGTAGTCTGAACCTCATCTATCTGTTGCAGTAGACAACTGGTTCTATAGATCTGGTATTTAGTGCTTGTTCTTGTGCTGCTGTGATCAGTTCAGACCTGTCTTTTACTCCAGCACTTTCCAGCCATTGGTAGATATTCCAATGTTTGCCAACTCAGTCGTCTGTCGGTGGTATATCCCATGAAGAGTCTTGTCTTGCACTTCCTCATTAACACCAGGACTGGAGTTTTTATTGTGATGCTTCTTGGAAGGAGATTTACACCATACAAAAGGATTTCTTCGCACACCATATAACTAACTTGTGGAATTCATTATCACAAGACATGTTTATGGCTACCAGTGTGTATGGCTTTAACAAGGAATTGAATAAATCCATGGTCTAGTAAAGGTTCTTAGTCCTGAAATTTAAACCTATTTCCATATATCAGGTGCAGCAGAACTCTGGGGAAAAGATGTAGGTGGCACTAGCATTCAAGTAATAAAACAAATAAGATATTTTTTGTATCCCTCAGCTCAGAATAAAAAAAAGTCTGTAGAACTGAGTTTTAAATATTCTTAAATTTCTTTCACTATACATGTAGGATCTATATTTTGGAATATATACATATATATATACCCAAACTATGGCTAAGATACATCGATGACACATTTGTGATTTGGCCCCATGGAAAAGAAAACCACCTGAACCAATTTCCTTAAATACACCTAAACAGCACACATCCCAAAATCAAGTTTCACCATGGAAACGGAAATAAACAAACAACTACCATTCCTAGATGTAACTAATCTACAAAAGAACATGATGGCACACTTAGGGACACAGCATATACCAGAAGAAAACACACACAACCGCTACCTCAACTTCCAATCCCACCACCACCCCAGCACAGAAAATATCGTGTGCGCCAAAACACTAATCCACCAGAAACAAAACGCCTGGCAGACAAGACACATATAAAGACGTGAACTATGCCACCCTGACTAAACGTATTGACAGCCAACGGCTTCCACAAAAAACAAAATCACCAGCTTGCATCCACAAAAACACACCAAGACATTAACAGGAGACCTAGAAGATCAACAGACCTATGGAACAGCTTTGTCCTGCCCTACATAAGAGGTAACACAGACAAAATCAGTAAGATACCACACAGGCATCACATCAAGACTGCCTTCAAAACAGACAAAAAAAAGCAGGCCATCCTTAGAAAACCCCAAAGACAAAATATTGGAACCTCCCCCCCCCCATAAGGACCCACTCAAACCCACGACCGACCCGCCGCCACCCCCATCCACCACCATCCACCACACATTATACGAAGCTTCCCTGTGCATCATGCCCGGCCACATATATTGGGCAGACATAGAAGATAAATACCGCCTGGTCCATAACACAAAAATGCAAGTAAAAAAGCTGGAACACCACCTCCCTCACTATCCAACACATGAAAGCACAGGTCATAGCCATCAACTTTCAATTGGCACCAAAACACTAGCCACTAAGAAAACCCCACACAGAATCATCAGCAGAAGCCATTAGAGATTTGAAAAAAGAACTGACAGCATGAATAAAGAGATGATTCCAGCCAAACTGTCAATCATTTGAAGCCTGAAACTCTCAAACAGAAATCTTCCACACCACAGCCAGCAAACATCCCATGGGCACAAACCAGACTCCCTCTGATTTACCTTCCAGCTCAAAGCACACCCCCCTACCAGGACCCAAATGAAAAACTTAGCTTCCTAATAGATACTAGCCGTCTTTCAGCGAAGGGCCAAAGCTGCACTGAAAAGCCTCCAGTGCATGGCAGAGTTGTTGCCAGCCAATCAAAGTCACAACACAACAGAAGAAAACCAGAAACACCAATCAAAACAACTCAAGTCCAATAAACACAGATCAAAACTCCCAACCAATCAGATGGTAGAAAAAAACATCCTGCCACACAATAGGCTAGCCCAATTTAAAACCAACGGCTGTTGAGGACCCTGACCCACAATAACAACTCAAGTACAGAAGCCTTTGATGATGGCAGATGAGATTCTGCTTGAAACCGTTGCTACAAAACTTTTGTTGTTGTTGTTGCTCCGTTCAGATCTCGGGGAGATCATGGAGAAATTCACGCATGGAAATCTGCTGTCTTCCCCTGTTGAGCTGCGCAGTGCAAGCACTGAAGAGTGACCTCTCCAGGACCAGCCTGGGCAGAATATATGAGGACCTGAGAATGCCCAGTCGCCAGGACCCCCCCTCTCTAACCTTGCTGACGGGCATCCAAACGAAAGGCATGCGATACAGTTGGCGCCTGCTTGGCTGCAGGAGTTGCCGGAAGATCTTGCAGTGCAAAGCATCAAACTTGCCTACGGGGTCACCCAGATTTCTTCAGGGTTTACTCCCTTAGACTTTTCCCGTGTGCAGTAATCCACAAGGCAGCGGAGGTTTGGTAATCAGGGTTTTCCTCCCATAGACGGGCTACCTTACAAGGTTGCATGAGCCCCGTCTGCTCCGAAGATTCTGGTTTTCAGGGTGCAGAGACCCGCGCCTTTCGCCCTTTTCCTATCAGTAGGAGCAGTTTTCCACCATGCGCAGGCTACGAGTTGGACTTGTTGTTCCAGAGGGGCTATTTGAGCCGCACGCCATTGGGAGCATTTTAAAGCTGTGGGGAGATGGTTTTATCCCCAGTGCACTCCCGGCTATGACAACCCTTTGAAACCTTTGCTACAACTTTAAAAGCACTACAGTTGAATGGGATAATACCGAAGGAAGCTGAACAGCAATGTAAGGACCCGCGGAAAAACTTTTAAAAAACAAAAACACACACACACACACACACATAGTATATATATATATATATATATATATACTTATATATATATATATATATGTGTGTGTGGTTGTCGTGTAGTGTGGTGTGTGTTGTGTGTGTTGTGTGCTGTTCATCTTTCTTCAGGTATTATCCCACGTCATTTTCAGTGCTTTTTAAAGTTTGTAGCAACGTCCTTTCATGCTGCGCTTCAGGAACAAGAGGAGTTTGCCGCCGAATCAAAGCACAAAACAGACAGAAGAAACCAAAACACCAATCAAACAAACTCCAAGTCAATAAACACAGACCCAAGGACTCCCAACCAATCAGGATAGGCTAGCCTCAATTTAAAAACCAACGGGCTGTGAGACCCTGACCACATAACAAAACTCCATACAGAAGCCTGATGATGGCAGATGAGATTCTGCTGAAAACGTTTTGCTACAGCTTTAAAAGCAATACAATGACGTGATAATTTCTCCGAAGGAGATGAACGCACACATGTTTAAGTACCGCGAAAACTTAAAAAAACATATATTATATATATATAATATATATATATAAACAGAAAACGATAAATATATATATATATATACTATATATATATATATGGTTTTTTTATTTTTTTTAAGCTCTCGTGCGGTACTTACATTTGTTGCTGTTTAAGCTTCTTCGGGTATTATTCCCCACGTCATTGTAGTTCTGTTAAAGTTGTAGCTCCATTAACAGAACTACAATGAGCTTAACAACTTTACAGACACTACCTAATGACGTGGGATAATACCCGAAGGAGCTAAAAGCACATATATATATATATCCATATATATATATGGATCTTTGTTTATTTCGGGTTCTCCGCGTAAAATTGGTAGTATCTAAGGCAATGTCAAATGAAGTCTCATTCATTCATCTTCAAGCCTTGTTCTTCAGCTTCTGTGCTTTTCTCAGAGTTAATTGTGACTTGCAAGCTGGCCTTCTTCCTTTTAACTGGCTAGTGGGGTGTTGACTTGATTGGGTGGCGGGCTTGACTGTGTTCTGATTGGGGTGGGGAGTCAATCGGAAGGTCAAGCTCCCACCCAGTTCCCAAATCACTACCCCACTAAAGCAGTTAAAAGGAAGAAGCAGCTGCAAGCTTCACATTTTACTCTGAAGAAGGCACAGAGCGAAGAAACAAGCCTGAAGATGTGATGGAATGAGGACTTTTATTGAAAACGTCCCCTAGATACTTTCTAATTTTACGTGGGAGAAAACCCGAATAACCAAAGATCCCAATTACAAATACCGCGAAAACCTCAGAAAACAAATATATATATATATATATTATATTATTATATATGTTATTGTATGTATGTATGTATGTTTATGTATGTATGTATGTATGTCTGTGTATATATATATATATTATATTATATATATATATTGTTTTTGTAAGCTTTCGCGGGTATTACATGTGTGCTGTTTAGCTTCCTTCGGGTATTTATCCCAACGTCATTGTAGTTCTGTTAAAGTTGTAGCAACGTTTCAGCAGAATTCACTTTGCATTTCATTCAGGCTTCTGTATTTGAGTTAGTTCCTGGTTGTTAAATTTGAGGCTGCTGGTCCATTTGATTTGGCAGGAGCCTGGGTCTTTGTTTCATTGGATTGGAGTTTTGATTTGATTTGGTGTTTCTAGTTTCTTCTGTCTTGTTGTTGGCTTTGATTGGCTGCAACACTCTGTTCTTGTGTTGGGAGGCTTTCAGTGCAGCTTGGGCTCATGTGTGAAAAGGACGGCCTCTCTTCATTTAGCAAGCTGCTATTCATAAGCAATGCTGGGTACCTGGGTGCCTGGTGGGGGGGTGTTTGAATTGGAAGCTATTCATAGGGGAGTCTTGTTTGTGCCCAGGTGTTGCTGGCTTGTTGGTGTGAGATCTTTCTATTGAGAGTTGCAGGCTTCCAAATGATTTATCAGGTCTGGTGGAATCATCTCTTTATTCATTTGCTTTCAGGTCTTTTTCTGCAATCTCTATGGCTTCTCTGATGATTTCTGTGCTTGGGGTTTTCATGTGGCTAGGGTTTTAGTGCCGTTTGAGTTTATTGTTCGTGACCTGTTGGTTTTCATGTGTTGACTAGTCGAGGAGGTGTGTTTCCAGCTTTTTTACGCATTTTTTGTGTTTTCATCTAAGGCGCGGAGTTATTCTTTCTATTGGCTGTCCAGAGAAAAATCTTCTAGATTTTATTTAAGTCTTCTTTTAAATAAATATATATAACCACACACACATACCATACACTGCTTCAAAAAAAAATAAAGGAAACACTTTAAACAACACAATGTAACCCAAAGTCAATCCACTTTCTGTGAAATCAAACTGTCCCACTTTAGGTAGCAACACTGATTTTCACATTACTTTTGTTGCAGATGAATAGACAACAGGTTGGGAAACATTTTTTTTAAAGGCAGTTGCAAGACATCACCAATGAAGAGTGGGTTCTGTGCAGTTGGTTGACCATAGACCATTTTTCAGTCCTATGCTTTCTGGCTGGATGTTTTGGTCATTTGAATGCTGGTGGTTGCTTTTCACTTAGTGGTTAGCATTAGACAGAGTCTACAACCCACACAAGTAGCTCAGGTAGTGCAGCTTATTCCAGGATGGCACATCAATGTGGAGCTGTGGCAAGAAGGTTTGACTGTGTTTGTCAGGTAGTGTCCAGAGCATGGAGCACTACCAGGGACAGTGCCAGTCCATTCAGGAGATGTGGAGGGGACCCCATAGGAGGTAACAACCCAGCATTAGAACTACTACCTCTGCCTTTCTGCAAGGAAGGACAGGAGGGAGCACTGCCAGAGCTCCTGCCAAAATGACCTCCAGTGGGCCACAAAATGTGCATGTAGCTGCTCAACCAGTCAGAAAAGACTGTCCATTTGAGGGTGGTATGAGGTCCCAACGTCCACAGGTGGGAGTTGTTCTTACAGCCCAACACCGTGCAGATGTTGGCATTTTTGCCAGAGAACACAAGATTGGCAAATTCACCACTAGGCACCCTGTTGCTCTTCACCAGATGAAAGCAGGTTCACACATGTGACAGACGTGACAGGGGTTCTGGAGGACACTGTGGATAATGTTCTGCTAACTATAACATCCTCCAGCTATTTGGACCGTTTTGGCAGTGGGTCAGTAATGGTTATGGGTGGTATTTCTTAGGAGCCGCACAGGCCCTCCATGTGCTCGCCAGAGATAGCCAGACTGGCCATTCAGTACTGAGCTGAGATCCTCAGACCCTTTGTGAGACCATATGCTGATGCACTTGGCCCTGGGTTCCTTCCTAATGCATGACAATGCTAGAACCTCATGTGGTTGGAGTGTGTCAGCAGTTCCTGCAAGATGATAGGCACTGATTGCTCTGGACTGGCCCCACCCATTCCCCAGACCTTGAAATCCCAATGAGCACATCTGACTATGTTCGCTCCATCCACCAACGCCATGTTTGCACCACAGACTATCCAGGAGTTGGGGATGCTTTAGTCCAATTTGGAGAAGATTCCCTCAGGAGACCATTCACCACCTCATTTAGGAGCATGCCAGGAGTTGTAAGGAGGTCATACAGACACATGGAGGCCACACACACTACTGAGCCTCATTTTGACTTTGTTTTAGGACATTACATCAAAGTTGGATCAGCCTGTAGTTTTTATTCCACTAAATTTTGAGTGTAACTCCCAAAAATTCCAACCTCCAT
Source organism: Laticauda laticaudata (assembly GCA_004320025.1). Lineage (NCBI taxonomy): Eukaryota > Metazoa > Chordata > Lepidosauria > Squamata > Elapidae > Laticauda > Laticauda laticaudata. The sequence continues at coordinate 1,694 of BHFT01049934.1, read as the reverse complement.
TGGGTTGCTAAATTTGCAATTTCCATTGATAATTTTTGTGTGATTTTGTTGTTAGCACATTCAACTTTGTAATGAACAAAATATTTAATAAGAATATTTCATATATATATATCTGAATATTTTAATTTGTAGATTGATGTGGAAGGAAGAAATAACATACTTTCCATGCATATGTATGAAACTCATACAATATAAAAATATTCTGGTCTATCTGTTCTATTGAACGTTTATCCTTCATCCTGCAGATTTAATCTGATAATTTAACACATTCATTTGGAATAAAACAGATATATAGATGTGGATTTGCATCTTTGTTTAAGGATAGTACCTTGAAGATATTGTTTTATGTACGGTTAGACAGATCAATAGTAAACATCGGAAGGTTACTAGAATTATTTGTCTTCTCCTTCTTATGTAACTTATAAAAATCCTGAAGGGAAAAAACTTGTAGCCAAGTAGAAAATCCCTGTAGATACCTAGAAAAAAATCTTTTTTCACAGATAAAGAGCTGACTTCTGTAGAAATTTTATGAAACCAAAACAGCTTCAAAGGAGCAAGACATGTACTGATGACCCTCGTGGATAGTTACTGAAATCACAACTCACTATCTCTGGAACCTCATCTCAGGCTGTATGAAATACTATCTAATTAAATGTTCAGTTCAAAATAGAACTGCGGTTAAACAAGTTGTTCCCAATATTTTCATTTCATCCAAACTGTGTTTTATATAACTTCCATGTTTTCTTAGCTATCCTAGCTTCTTGGAATCTCTTTTTTTCCTCCTTTTATATCTCCCTGTTTGGTTTTCAACAATAGGTGATATTGTCTTTTTCTTATGTGAATTTTCCCAATTATTCAGAAAGCAACTGAAGAAAAGAAACCACATATTTCAACATAAAAGAAGACCATGAAAGAGAAAATGGGATTGATTAGAAATGTAATGAAATACAAATACCCATACTTTTATGATTAAAAATAAGAAAAGGCATTTAATACTCATGAATGAAAATATAGCTCCAACTTGTGTTACATTTGTTTTCATCAGTATTAAAGAATTCCTCCTCCTTAAAAAAAAAAAAACAATGATCCACAATTAACTGAGAATGTCATTTTATATTTGATCTAATCTTCAGCTAATAGAATGGCATGGTGATTCAGTGGTTCAGGCAGTCCAAGTTCAAGACCTAAGTGCCATATGATGGGGTGAGCTCCCATATTCACCCCAACTTCTGTCAACCGAGCAATTTGAAAGCATACAAATGTGAGTAGATAAACAGGTACACAGTGGTCCATGACATCATGCTGACCACATGATCACAGAAATGTCTTCAGCTAGCACTGGCTCAATGGTCTCGAAATGGAGATGAGCATCACCCCTTAAAGTCATCAGTGACTAGCAGAATAAAATCCACAGGGACTCCTTTACCTTTATCTTCTCAGGCTAATGGAATAGAAAACAATTTCATTCATGGGGAATTCCACAACAAACAATTTGTCACATTCACAAGGTGGCTGGCTTTCTGCTGCCAGGTGGTAGAAAAAAAAAAAGAATATTCTATTTCTCTTGTTCCTATTTTTTTCCAATTATTTTGAGAAGCAGAAAAATAACTTATCCATTCTAAAGCCCCTGTCACACTGCACCAATGGATGGAAAGAGGATGTAAAACGGAGAAAAACACTTGCCATCCATTGGT
>BHFT01049929.1:0-19255 GCA_004320025.1 Laticauda laticaudata | reverse complement strand
TGACAGCCGGCTATAAAAGGAGCTGTCAAACAGCATCAGCTGTTGCCACCAGCTGACTGCCTGTTAGTCCGGCAGCCATGGCAACCCTTTATTCATTGTAATAAAGTTACTTGACTGTTAGCTCCGTGTCCACCTCAATAATTACCGCCGCTCCACAACAAGTTGCCTCCAGTTTTACAGTTTAACTGTGAAGAATGTTTGGAGAAGATGCTATGACTGCTTCAATGTTTGAATGTTCCTTGGATTCAGAGCCTGTGTGCAAAACATTTAATAAATTTGGGGGGGAGGGAAGTAGGAACAATCAAAACATGGATGTCTTCCAGAATTTAGCAGAAATCTTTTTAAGAAATTCAAACAAGAAATCAACACATGTCTAACCTTAATTCCACAGTTGTGAGTCATAGCCAACATATGATTGAGTATTCACACACTTCACCTGAGCAGGCAATTTGATATACAGTGCAGAATAATGCAGAACCATCATTTGGCAGCAGCAGTTTCAGGTAAATGAGCTGTGGTGGCACAGTGGTTAATAGTGAAGTGGTACAGGCTACTTTTGTTGACTGATAGCTGCCTGCAATTCGTCAGTTCAAATCTTACCAGGCTCAAGGTTGACTCAGCCTTTCATCCTTCCAAAGTGGGTAAAATTAGGACTCAAATTTTTGGGGGCAATATGCTGACTCTGCAAACCACTTAGAGAGGGCTGTAAAGCACTCTAAAGCAGTATATAAGTCTAAGTGCCATTGCCATCATTTGTGAATTATTTAAACCACATACATTTCTGTATTATAGAAAACATTTTGCTCCTTAATTCCTCCATTGCTATGGTTTCAGACCATGTTTCATCATATGTAGTCTGCATAACGTATTTGGGCAAAGTGTTTCAAAACTATGGAGCTTTAAATGAAAAGCTCAGAATAGTAAATTGAGGAGGATATACAAAATAAATGGGGTAGATGTGGTGGCTCAGTGGTTAAGATGCTGGATTTGTCGGCTAGGAAACCAACAGCTCAGGTTCAAGGCCTGAGCACCACGTGACATGATGGGGTGCGTTCTCATCTTTTCCCCAGCTCCTGCCAACCTAGCAGTTCAAAAGTATGCTAATGCAAGTAGATAAATAGGTACCATTAGGGTAGAAAGGGGAGATGAGCATCTCCCCTTATAGTCGGCAACAACTAATGGAGTAAAAACTGCAACAACTTTGTTACCTTTATTTTATACAAATTAAGGATATGAAAAGAATCAAGGTGATATCAAATGCTGAGCTGAATTTTGTTTTAATGTGTCAGTAAGACAGCTCCCCTCTTGCCTTCACTTTGCTCATACTCACAATTGCAATCTACACAAATGAATCCTAGAAACAAGTAGAAGTAAATGACATTGCATGTCTGAAAACTGCCCAAAGATTGACTCCTCTAGAATAATATATTGAGTGTATTCAACATGACGGCTGCGGTAAGAAGCAGTTGGAAGAGGCTGTTGAAAGGAGGATGTGATCAATAAGAAGGCAGGAGTGTATTAGAAAAGAGCTAAGAAAAGGAGAAAGAAGAAAAAGAGAAAGGAAGGTTAAAAGTTTACTTCTCCAAATAGTTATAATCAGGAGTTAATAATCAATAATCAATTTTATTTATGATTAAAAGCCCCAAAACCTAATTACAAATAAAATATTTACTTAACATAAGGTAAAAGAGTTTAACAAATAAGATATAATATTACTTAATACACTTAAAATCCCAGCTCACTGAACTGTTTCTAAAGAATTGTTTGTATCAGGCCATCTTTAAAAAGCTTGACTGTTGCCACTATAATTTTAGGATTGACACCTGCAAATTTGTAATTTGAAGTTATGCTATTCGAACTATAGCGTGCATAAGTGCACCAAAACATGCCTACCGTCCCCATCCTATTGTTTCTTTTTTTTTCTTATTTGTATCCATTTCATATATTTATAACCATGTTTGTACTTATACCTGTTATCTAATAATTGTTTGACAAGATAAAATAAACAAACAAACAAACAAACAAATAAATAAATAAATAAATAAATAAACTATGGATTATACATTTTGCTTCAAAATAAGTATTTGTCTTTGTTTGTGTTTGTGTGTTACATGTTATGTTACCTTCATAATATGCTGAGAAATTCTAAGATCTCAATCTGCTAGCTGGATTTAATATATTATGCATATAAGGAGAAATCTGATTATTCTTTATATATGGCTTGGAGAGGCACATTAAAAAAAATCAAGCTGCATTTTAGAAACTGAATGATCCACGTAATGACCTCAAAGGGTCAAAAACTTGCAGATCATTTCTGGAATGCCGCAAAACAGTGGACCTTAAATGATAAAACCTGTGCACTGGAAAATATGTCAAATCAACTGGGTCTTGTTTGTGAGTACACATACAACGAACAAGATAAATGACCCCATTCAACCCCCAAAGCATATTTTAAGGAGTTCAGGGAACTGAATCATGATAACCTGCAGTGAGTGCAAGCTGAACAGCTATGATGACTTTCAGCAGGTATGTGCAGGTGTTCTTCTGTAGTTGTGTCTGAAGAGTCAAGTACGTGTTAGTAGACATAGCACAGATGTGGTATTCCATCCAAAGACTTGGTGAGGAGGAACTGAGGGAAGAGAATAGAAGCCAATTGAACAGAGAAGTCATTTTATCAATCATATTTGATTCTGTTCTCATTTTCTTAAAGCTTTGATGTGTCATATAAAACTGATACTCTGGATGTTTTCCAGACTCTTAACTTTCCAATCTGAAAAGGCTTTGGACTAGCTGCTGAAGGTATGTGTTTGCAATTATACATTTAAAAATATTTTTCCCCTTTTTGAGCTAACATTATTTCACTGTTACCACATACTTCTGCTATTTTGTTTTCCTTCTCCATGGCACAGAAGTCCTTATTGCATTGTTTTGTGCCCTCAAGCCTTGTAGGTTCAAAATCCTTTGATACCGTTATATCAAAATAGTCTCACTAAAGCTAATATAACCTGGGACTGAATGGACTTAATTGTTGGGGGGGATGACAAAATTGAACAAGACAGAATACAGAACAATCCAGCAACTGTAGACATAGATACACATATGTACAGATAATTTATGTAATTAAAAATAGGTTGTAAAAAGGGATTACTCCCACCCCCTCCCCTAAACATTGAAGTCAGTTTTATAGCTTATGGTATTTTGTGTCTTTTGGCGTGTGACACTGTGCAGATATCTTTGTCTTGGATCCAGATGTCTGTCAGGCAGTTACCCTACCATTCAACTGTTTCTCAAGTATTTTTGTACACTGTTGCTCCAATCATGATTATTCTGCTAAACAATTCTTTGTCAGGCTGGCCAAACCATGGGTTTTGATGGGAGGAAAATGCACTGGAAGACTCATTCCCAAGTACCAATATTCAAATTTAAATTGATTTCACAGCTGTTATCAGCATTAATAATTGGGCAGCTGTGCTGTATACATATAACAGAGTCTTAGCATATAAAGACAAATTACACCAACAAACAAACACATTGTGTAACTGGTATGTCTCTGAACTGCTTCCTTCTTGATGATTGAGAGATCATAGGACACTTTCATTCTCCAGCATCTTCAGTTTAAGGGCTAAATAAGTCATAAGACATCTTCTCAGAAACAGGAGAGGTATTACTAGACAGACTAGACAGTGTTGAAATTAATGGACAAAATATTATCTCACTCTTCCTCAGAAGACTTAAAAGCATGTGGTTTCTATAGCTGCAAAAGTTGAGTAAGGACATCGGTTTTTTTAATCTTCTGCATTGTAGAGTTTGATTATAGTGGAGAATCTCTGTGATCTCTACTCATGTTATGCATACTCTGAGATGGTACATCATAGGAGACAATAATTCCCTATTTTTGAGGATCATGTGAGACCTAATTTCTTCCTTTTACAAGCATGGTTTGAAGACTTTGAAAATCAATCTGCAGTGAAACCTAAAGTAAAATAGGTCTCCCTTTTTCTTCTTTTCTTTTTCATTTGAAATACACACTATCAAGATATCACTAATTTGATACACGTTTTTGATAACACACCCATAATTTTCAGAATATTTATTATTAGATACACGAGGTAGATATAGGCACTTATTCAAAGGATGTTTTCATGATGTTTCCACAAAGTGACAAAAACCTCATCATCATTAGTCACATCACATCAATTTTTATCTTCAATCATTTTTTCTTTTTGCTCTGGTTTTGGGTAATAAAAAAGTAATTTTCTGCCCATATTGTGCGAACTATGTTGTTTGCTAGTATTCCTAACATATATTTGCACTAAAAGATCTTATCCATGTAATGAATATATTGTACAGCAATTTTTCCCATCTTCATTGTAAAATTCTTGCACTGATTTTGAGTATTCTGCATTACCAATAATATTAATATTATTAAAAAAAATTTAAATGGGAACTAATATTTTATTGAAAACACGAACTTAGAAATGTATTTTAAAGCAGAAGAGTTTTGTGAAATTTCCCCAGTCTTTTCTTCTGGGGTAGTCCATGCCCCCTGAGATGATGCAAATTCAGTGAGAAACTAGGAATCATCAGTAATTCACTTTTGTAGCTTTTTCCTTTGGAATTTGGGGTATTTTTACTCCCCTCGCTCCCAAAAATAAATAGGAAAAAGGAAGCATTTGTTTTTTTTCCTAGTGACTACATTATATCATAGCCCTCTCTGCCCACCCATCCCTTAATAAAACAGGATGGATGAGTGGGGAGAGGAAATCATTGTTAGTTATCTTCTTAGCTGTGAGAAGAATCTGCCTAGGGAAGAGGAACAGTATTGTATCTCTTTTTCTCATGCATATTCCTCAGAATAGTTATAGGTTAACTCGACATGTGTGGTTGCCTGCTTGAAGAGCTGCAGTGAAATAAGTGGAAGTCTTTTGACATCTTGTTTTCCTGATGAATCTCTTATGGATTGCTCAGAAGTTATATGATCCATTGCTTTGTTTAACATTCATAGGCGTTCCTTTATTCTTGATTGCTGGAACTACATCACTCTCTTGACTAATTGTTTCTTATGTTTATGTTTATATGGAGGAGGCTGCCACACCATCCTGTTAGGAGGGGAAAAAAACCAACCCCAAACTATCTTGTTCTGTAAGCTGATGTTGTATTTTCTTAAGTTATGGCAGTAGCAAGAGTTTAGTAAAGACCCTCCAAGAAAGAGCGGAAACCCGAGAGCGTGCAGAGCTTCCAAACAAAACAACATTTTACAGAAGAGGGGAAGATGCATGGATGTGATGGGCAATGTGGTTCTGCAAATGCTTTGTGCATGATCTTCATCAGTAGTCTACACACAGGCATATATGATCCAGGAAGCAAAATTGAAAACCAACCAGCCTTTTTGAGCAGATTTCCCCAATTACAGATGCCTGGGAATACAAAACTAAAACATTACTTTGCTATATCTATTCAATAAATAACCATTTGTTGAGCAGGTCACAAGATAGTTTGCTTTATGCATTCACTTTTAACGGCATGAACTTTCTAAGAAAAAGGTTTAATTAGCACCTACCAAACAGTAAAAGAGATGGGAAATAGAAAATAAAATTAAGTGAATAAGTCATAATAATTTAATGAAAAATAAATGTAGTGTGATCCTGTCTGTGGTAAATAATCAGTGACACCAAGCTGCTCAAACTGTGCCAGGTAGCATCTGATAGAAAGAGCAACAATTCCAATTTCTCTACAGGAAAGCTTTGTTTGCTGCATTGAACATGATCAAGAAGCTGTCACCAAATTATCGTTTTGCTCTTATCCTTTTCTGATTAATTCCTTTTCAGTATGGGAACAAAATGCAGACGTGCATGACCCAGGCAGAATACTTGTGAATTAGTTCCACTAAAGCCAGGCCATATGTCTTATGTTGTAGTACACACAAGAGGGTTATCTGTGTTTGTTGGCGTGCTTTTTCTGCAGCTGAAAGAAGTTGTGCTCGGTACATATTCCTTAATTTGGGTCCTTCCTATTTATTAATGCATGAGGAGCAGGGGTGAACTTTTAATTAAAAATGACATCATCAAGTTTCTGCTAGCACTTTGCAAAGCAGTCCACATAGTCTTCTGCTGCCTGTTTTCAGTTTTTCAATGGTCCTATTATGAATTATAACCTCATTACACAAACCCAGCTAAATGGTAGAATTCCAAATTGGGTTTTGTGGCTTTTAGAACCTAAATAGCTAGAACAAGCACAAAAGGCAGTTGCGGTCAGCCCGTTTCCTTTCTTGCCACAGCAGTTATGGAGATGCCATTCCAGTGACCACTTCTTCTACAATGAGTCAGTTTCATTTTTAACAATCTGATTCAGTCCTTCTAAAAAATAAGAAAAAGACAGTGGGAGGAGGGGGAGGCACAGAAGGAAGGAGGAAAATTATTCCAACATGATTCTTGTATGGCTGACTTTTACAGAGGGTCAAAACAAATGTTAACCCATTGGGATCCTGCCAACTGTGAAGATTCTGCCTTCAAGAAATGGCAGCAGTATGAAACAGCTATATCTGTAAAGGATGAAGCAAACACAGTCTTGCATTTTCAGGAGTGCCGATGTGAAAAAAAAAAATAAGCAAAGGTCATTTTTTGGAAACATTCTTGCTTTGGGTTGGATGACAACATTTGGCTCTGGACCAATGCATTCCAGCTTGTGAAATGGGATTTCCCACCATTCTTCTCCCAGCACACCTTCATTCTTCTGATATCCCAACCGTGGAGCAGAGTTGCAGAATGGGATGGATTGTGGTACATCACATCACCCATCAATGAAGTCCTTCAGTGACTTTGAACTACTNAGTCCTTCAGTGACTTTGAACTACTCTCCCTTTCAGTCTAACTGATTGCAATAAACTTGGCTTTGTAGTTAGGAGAATGACAGGACATGAACAAATGATGAAGACAATAGGGGTTTTACATATCTACTTTTAGATATAACAAAATATAGCAAAGTGAGCATGATTAATTAATTAATTAGTTAAATTTATTAATTAATTTAAAAAAATGATTAAGAGGTTGTTGAAAACGAGCAAGAAAACTACCCATAAACAATTTTCATCATATTCAGATGAGAATATGTCTTCAGACCTCTAAGCCACAGCATATTTGAAAAGGCTCAGATATGTTGAAGTATGTTCCCTTCTAGCTTTTTTCATGTAAACCCACAGTTACAGCTGAATTTATCCCTCATTTCCAGGGAGATTGATGTAACCCAGAAACTTCCTTCAGGTTTTTCATACAAACGCACGATTGAGCTCTTAGGAATGAATGGTTCAGTTACTCTTCAACCAGTACATGCTGTCCCTTGGACTGAAAATGGTTGTGTCTCTTTCCATGGAGACAGATTTGTCTATGAAGTTTCTGACCTCGGCTTGAAAGCCTTGTGTACATGCCTGTATATACAGTTAACCCTCAGACTGATGCCAATCACATATCAGTTCAATGCTATAGCTGGCTCCATGATTTTCCCTCCAAATAATGGAATAAGGCAAGACACATTGATTATCATACCCAATGGATGATTTGGGGGAACTATTAAGTTGATCATTAATTACTATATCAATTATTAAGTAAAAATGTAGAATTATACTGACAAAATGACTCAACACATAAGCTGCTACAAGCCCCAAGGATCTTTCTTTTTTCCTGCAATCTCAAGAAGGGAATGTGGCAGTTTCAAACTTTCATGGAATTTATGAATATGTCTTTCCCCTTCAAAATGACTCACAGTTTTTGTTTTGAAGTTTCTGAGCTTCTCTCAGGGTTATAGAATGGTCAAGTGAAGCGGAACACAGTTTTTTGAAATCAGGAAGCCTGGCTGCAGTTTCATTGAGAAAAAAAAGACCATTCCTGTGTTTGATTGAAAAATAAATCTGCTGCTCTCGGTGAACCTTTGAAGTCCCCCAACACAGTAATTGTTTCACGACATTTGCAGCTTTAGGCAGCAAGAATGTTTGTGGTTGTTTTAAAGGCATCTGAGTGTGGATTCCATATGGCTCTTTTAAAAAAATGGGGGATTTTCTATGCCTCCCTCCTTCTAAGTCATACACTCAGTTTTCTTGCTCGCAGTCTCCATGCTGCCTTCCCCCCTTTTTTTCTTTCTTTTTTCCTTTTTTCCTGTAGGCCGTATAAAGACAAGATTGACAACCATTGTAGCACACATATTCAAGCATATTTAATTTTCAACAAATGCTAGATTGCCCACCTGAAGTTTATTTAATGATATTCCAACAATGCTCCATTTTGCATTTCATTTCCTCCAAAATCTATACATTGGCTGTGAAGGATTTTACAAATCCCAATGAGCTTAATTACATTCATTGCAACACATTTGTGAGCTTTTCCAAGGGCTTCACTTGGAAATATTATGACAACCAGGAAACTCTTAATACTTGATCTTCCCGATATACTTTGCAGAATATATCTTTTTTCTAGATTGCATGTCTGAATGGGAAGTTGCACAGTGCTCTGATTTTCCTACTTCAGTACTATTGACATGATCAGACCATTGTCTAATGAAATTTGGACTGCTGATCATTTGCCCACAATAGAGATATGGCCCAAGTATATTCTCCTGTCCTGAGTGACTTAGGGAAATTCTGAATATTTCTTGAACATTCATTAAGATAGTTTAGACAGAGAGCATTGATTTTCAATTGGTTTTTCCAAATCTGTTGCCTATGTATTCTATGATATTAGGAGAGGGCCAGCACTTACACAATCTCTTACTTTCCTTCTTTGCATGAGTAAGAGAAAATGTTTTGATGACATCTTTCAGTGATTTGGCTACAGTTACAGTATTTTTTAGAAAGAACATGTATAACTTTTGCTGGATTTTTCAGTTACATCATTTCATTAACTTAAAACTTAAATCTTCTTCAAATAAACCTATTTCTTTGTCATAGCTTAATGGTAACTGTCAGAGACAGTTTGAAGCCTCAAGCATTTTGCCACATTTCCAATGTACATGTTTTAGAGGAGCTAGTCCTTATTCTTTTGATTTTCTAAGAAAAATTGTATCTCTGCAGAAAAGCCCACGTTGAACCCTTTCTCCAGGAATACATTTTGAAACCTTGGCAATCTGCTATTAGTCACAGTGAATTAGATAGATCAATGGTCTCTTTCATACATTCCCATGCTCCTGTATAAAACATAGAACCACATGTGAAAAATGACAGAAAGCAACAAAACACAAGTAGAAGAAAAAACAGACCTGTGATATAAGATGAGGGCTTCCAGATAAACATTGTTGCTGCAACTGTTACAAAATAAGATAGTGTATAGTTTTCTGGGGATCAAGGAAGGAAGATATTGAGTCATCACTTCTTCCCAAATTAAATCATCACTTCTTTACTTAAATAGAGAAACAGAATGACCAAGGGTGGACAAAAAAATGCAGTGTAAATAGGAGCAACTTCCTGCTGTCTTCCTCACTGAGTTTCCTTGTGGGAACCTGGAAGGGAGCATCAGAAATCTTCCTTCCTTTTCTCTTCCTCTTTCCTTCTTCCTCCTTCCCTTCCCAGCAGGCAGTTAAATGCCAGAAGAGGCTAAGAAACTGTCATGTTGAAAAGGAAGATCATGTGATCACAGCAGCAATCCAATAGCTCAGCAGCAGCCAATAGCATTGAAACAGCCAGAACTTCTTCAAACTTAATTCCCTCAGGAATCATAGTGCCATGGATTTTTGGACACATTCTGAAAATTAACCTATTTGTGGTACCTTGGTTTAAGAATTGTTGACTTACAATGCACCATTTTGCCCACTGAGAGTTTTAGTAGTATACAGCTCTATTATACTCCTGATGGTGCCATTACAAATATCTATGAAGCTTCTCAGTCGTCCAGATCACAGTGGTCCCAAAGATGTTTTTTCAAGAGGCAGCTGTAGATTGTAGATAGATGATGTTGTATCCCTACTACTCTGTTGAGAGAGGGCTGTTTAATTTTGATATTGATGGCCTCTTTGACTTCTCTTTCAACCTAGCTTATGACATCATCTATCTCCAGTCTACAACATGGTCCTTTCAACAGTTCCAGGAAGTCTCCATGCCCATTTGCACTACTCAGGTGACCCTGATGACACAAATAAACCTCCAAGTGGACTCAATGATTCTCTAAAATAATGCACATGACCAGCTGTCTGCAAGGAGCATAAATCCTTCCATTCCCCACCATCCAGCCATGTTGAAGAAGCTTCTTGGATAAGAAGCAAAATGCCTTCAAAGAAAAACCAGAAAGTCCAGGTGCCTTTTGAAAAAAAGCACCTTTGGGATTACAAATATCAAAGGAGATTTACAAGTTTTCTGATATTTCAGAAAAACAGACTAGTTTACTCAGATTAATCTGAAATATAGCCCAGCAGTTAGCCCATCATTAAATAGTCTTAGGGCAAAAGATCAAGGCAGTTAGAAAAAAAATATCTTGGGTCATTTGTCTCTTTGTTTTCAAAGCTTTGATCTGTACACTACATAAATGTATTATCATAATACACAAATACTATTGGAAAGTGTATCTTTATTATATGACATCTCACTAGAAAACAAATGATCACTACAGACATCTCTGTAAATAAACTCTTCAAATGGTTTGATGTCTTGAAAAATGTCCCATAAATTCGCTTGCAGGGGGCCGCCACATTTTTTGCTGCAGTACTTCTTTTAAACTACACTTTTCTCAATGAAAGTGATTGAATCAGAACCAGATGTTCCATGTTAGCAGAAGAGTACACAGATTCTTTGAATGGAATCTCTGTTACATTATTTGTAGGGTACAAGGTTCTCCTGACATAAGAGAAGTGGAAAAAGCAGCCTCAGGCTAGTGGATTTTGTTTGATTTGAAGATCGTTTTTTGTGTGTATGTGTTTGTGGGTGGGTGTGGCTTTGAAACAAATCTGGAAAAAAAGTTGTTGAAAAATAGGTTTGTTCCGTCTTGGGAAAAATAGTTTCCACCTTAGGTTTTATATCATTATTTTTAACCTATGTCTTGAAGGATTGCTTTTATCTTCACTTGGGGGAGAGGTGAGATTTATGATAGCCACAAACATGATATTTACCTGAAGTTTTTAGCAAAGTTTGGGTTCCCCTCTTGAACAAATGGGATTTTTACACGTGGAAGCAAAGGTATTACACATGAAAGGCAATAGTTTAACAGGTCCTTCTACAAGTTGACTTGTACAAGAGAAACATCTTCAGTAAAGCCCCTGTCACACGGATGGAAAGAGGATGTAAAATGGAGAAAAACACTTGCCATCTGTTGGTTAATGCGATGCTTCCATTCTGTACTCACTGCTCCGTTTTGCTTCCTCTCTATCATCCAGCATCCGTCTATTGACATTTCATCCGCTCAGAGGGTTTTGAGCTGCTCAAAACTTTTGAGCGGAAAATGTATCCAATGCATCCGTTCTGCATTCACTAGGCATACGGGGGACATCGCGTGTCTGCATCCGTTACACATCCGCTATATCCGCTAGGTATCTGCTGCGCATCCGCGCAACTCGCATCCGCTTGGACACAGGGAGGAAGCGGAACGGACACGGAACGGATGCCGCAGCATTAGTAAGCACGGACGGAGAAAGGATGAAAGCGGATGCAGCTCGCAAAGAAAGCATTTAAAAACAGAAAAAAACATTCGCAGAGGGGGACCTATCTCGGACATTAAGGAAGTCTAGAGGATGCCTAGAGGATGCAAAGGGACACATAGTGGAATACCCTATATTGCCTATAAAAAGGGGGAGCAACTCACCTGGATCTCACTTTCAGACCAGCAGCCCAGCTGTGCAGACCTCTGCAGCCTTCATCTGCCTCTTCCTCTTCCACAGCATCCAGTCATGTCCACCTTGGATTGTAAACAAACTCTTTTTGGAAGCCCACCATCATTCTGCAACAGTGTGAAGCCATCTACAGGCTTGTGAACTCTACTACGGGAAGAAAAGGAGGCAGCCAAGAAGCGTCTGGGTCCGAAGATGGATCAGGAGAAGAGCAGAATACGGAACTGTACAACAAGCTGATGGTGGAAGCTCAGGAACGAAGACCCTCGTGCATTCCAGAACTTCATGAGGATGCCCTCCAGCCATGTTTAACGAAATTGTGCAGCGGCTGACACCCAGGTTGACCAAGGCAAACAACAACTTCCGGCCACAGCCTGGACCCTGGGCTCAAAGTTAGCACTCCACTCTGTGCCACCTGGCCTCAGGGACCACCTACAGGAGCAAGGCAGTATGGCTGGAAGGGTGCCACACAACACCATCAGCATTTGTGGTCAGAGAAGTGGTGCAGGGCCATCATCGAAGAATACATGGAGGAGGCTCCTCCAGTGCCCCACCACTGAACAAGCTGGAAAAAAGTTACAGAGCAGTGGTATGCAGAGGTGGAAATTCCCACACACCGTTGGAGCCAATAGATGGCAAGCACGTGGCCTGCAAAGCACTAGCCAAGTCGGGGTCCACTTATTTCAACTACAAGGGCTTCTTCAGCATCGTCCTCTTCGCCATGGTCGATGCTGACTACAAGTTCATGTACATCGATGCTTCAAGGCAACAGCTTCATGTTCAGATGTCCAGGTAACAATGCAGTGACCTCAAGGAGGGGCTGGAACGCAACCTCATCATGCTTCTCAGATCCAGACCCCTCCCCAACGACACGCAAGATGTTGCCCTACTTCATCGTGGGGGATGTGGCCTTCTCCCTCAGAACGTACATCATGAAGCCTTACACCTCCAGATGCCTACCCGTGAAGAGAGGATCTCAAAAACTAACAGGCTGTCCAGGGCAAGGCGGGTGGTGGAGAATGCTTTTGGCATCCTGGCCACCAGGTTCCAAGTACTTTCTACCACCATGCAGCAATTGCCCACAGACCATGAGGAGGATCGTGGAAGCTTGCTGCAATCCTGCACAATCTCATGCGCACCCGCTACCCAGTCTTTGCAGAACAGGCTTGTTGGGACCTCCAACAAGGCAATGGGGACATGGAGCCTGGGGAATGGAGGCAAGGCGCAAAACCTGATAGACACTGAGGATGTGAAAGGCCCCAACAGAAGCCTCACGTGAAGGGAAGAAGCAGCGCACCTCCTGAAAACACTGGTGCAACTCCCCAGCTGGAGCAGTGGAGTGGCAAGACAGGATGGTAGATGCTTAATGGATGCTTCCTTCAGCTGTCTTTCACACGGATGAGATTGGGCCATGTAATGTTGGGTGGGCCTACAATGAACAGGGCATTTTTAAATAAAGAGTTGTGGTTTTTGTTGACATGTGTGATCAATGATTACATTAGTATTGATAATAAGGGCCATAGTGTGGCACCTGGAGGGTGGAGCACATACAGTCCCACTATGCTTGCACTGGAAAGTTTATCTATCCCACAGCTATTACCACTCCAAAGGTATCCCTGCACATCCTCCCACTGCTATTCTTACCCATCCACAGCTATTACCCATCCACAGGTAATCCCTGCCACCCACCAGCTATTACCCATCCCAAAGGTATCCCTGCCCATCCCACTGCATATCCTAACCCATCCCAAGCTATTACCCATCCACGGTATCCCTGCCCATCCACTGTTTATCCTTACCATCTCACAACATGGAAAGGCTTAAAACCATTTCTAAAAGTTTCCACAAAGACTTTATTTACTAAAAATAAATGAAGCAAGTGTGTGAAGCAAAAGATAACCTTTATTAATAACAAGCTGTAATAAAAATGACCCAAGTCAAGTGACCAAATAAAGTCTACAGGTAGGCACCCAGTCTCTGGCACTCTTATTGGTCACTCGAGGTGTCCCAGTCTCAGGGTGAAGGGTCCAGGTGCTCTGGAGGTGGGTGGTGCTGGAGTGCTGGTCTGTATTGTCATTTGGGGTGCCGGGCCCGAGAGGACAACAGGGGACGGTGGTGTGGAGGAAGCTCTCAGACAGCTGTTTCAGACCGTGATGCTGAGAGGTCCTTCCTCCATGCCATGGGGTGGTCAGCCTCAGTACTGATGAGAGATGTATTGAGGCGGGCTTGGCTGTGGGGTGGAGGAAAGGAGCAGTGTAGCGGGGCTGTCTGGTCTGCAGCTGGGTGAGGACTGGCGTGGGTGGCATCAAGTGTCGTGGGTGGCATCGGTGGCATCAGTGGAACCGGTGGCAACGATGTCGTCCGATGACTCTGTGCCTGGACTGGGAAGGGTTTGCTGCCTGTGCTGCTGGACCTCCTGGTAGCCATAGCCCTTGGTAGGTGAGGGCCTGTGGAAAGCCTTGGAATGGGAGGGACATGCACCTGGGGTTGGAGGAGCAGACCTGGAGTGGGTGGGAGCAGGTTTCTCTGAAGTCTGGAGGAGGGTTGTGAAGCAGCTCGGTGATCCGGTCCTTACCACCCTGTGTACTGGGGTTCTGCCATGTCCGTGAGGGTCTGGTTCACATAGGTGAGGAAGGGATTGGTTTGGAGGATGAGGAGTTGGTGTGGACCAGCTGAACGAGGAGATCTTATGCTGCTCCGGATGGTGTCCCTGAATCTCCAGCAGGACAGTGTGGCTCTGCCCGCCTCCTGTCTGACTCTCTCGCCTTTCTGTGGAGGTGGAGCTGGGGGTGGAATGCAGGTAGGGCGGATAGTGGAAGTGCGTTCTTTCTCCTACTTTGCACCAGGGAGTCCTCCACGCGCTCCACCATGGTTAAAAACAACTGTCTGCGGGTTGTCCCGCATTGGACGCTTCCACAGAAACCTGCCTGGAGACAGGCGCTGACTCTCGGCCGGAGAGGACTGGCTCTCAGCAGGCTGCCGGAGAGAGAGGGTCGTGAGAGGGGCTGCTGCTTGCTCCATGCGGTGGCAGATCTCAACCTCCAGGAAGCTGCACCTGGCCCATGACATAGGTCTCTCTGGTCCGTCAGCTTAACCATGGCCGGCCAAGATTTCTTGAGGTGCAGCTTCCCGTACAGGTGTGCATGTGCTTCCACCAGCTGGGGAGCACATCCGATGTGTAGCCCAGACCTCTGCCGCCTTCTCTGTCCAAGCAGCTGCTTCCTTTTGGTGTCCCTCGGTAGAGCTGTGTCCCTTCTGTCATAAGATAGTTCATTCTTTCTCAGCCACTCCAGCACCTCATCCTCTTCGTGTTTCCTCCTCAATGAAGTATTTGCCTCCTCTCCCGTTCTCGCATATCCCTCTTCCTCCCTCTTGGCAGGGCCATATGGGCCCTCATCAGAGGATTTCGAGGTTGTAGGGCTTGCTCCTCCACACACCACCAGCAGCAAGCAACAGCAGGATCATCATGCAGCAGCAGCTAAGCAGCATCACCAGCAAGATCATAATCATCATCATCAGCAGCAGCAGCCCCAGCAGGATCAATCATCATCATCAACATCATCAGCAGCAAGCAGCAGGCAGAAGGACCAGGAATCAGCAGCAGCAGTAAGTACCAGAGCCCCAAGCAGGACCAGGAGCAACGAGCAGGACGAGCAAGTCCAGACAGAAAAAGCAGTACGAGCAAGTCCAGGAGCACGAGCAGGATGAGCACAGGACCAGCAGGACGAGGAGCCAGCTTCAAGCAGAGTAAGCACCAAGCAGAAGCACCACCGCCAGGAAGCAGCATCAGCAGAGTAATGTACCACCAGAACACACCACCAGAAGCAGCATCAGCAGAGTAAGCACCAGCAGAAGCACCACCATCATAAGCAGCATCATCAGCTCCTCCAGAAGCAGAAGCAGCAGAAGCCGCAGCACCAGAAAGATCGAGCCCGGGAAGCAGAAGCCTGCAAGAAGCAGAGTGAGGGCCAGGGGGTGGGAGGGTGGGCCTGTCCTCTTGCCAGGGCTGGCAGCAGATGGGCTGAGGCTTCCCTCTTCTTCCCATGGTTTGTGGGGTTGCTGGCTGGCAGGGAGGCTGGCAGGGAGGCTGGCAGGCAGGCTGGCAGAAAGGCTTCGGGAGGAAGGCTGGTAGGAAGGCTGGCATGCAAGGCAGGCAGGCACCAAGGCTGGCAGGCCAGGCAGGCCAAATTCCAAGGCGCCCCTTTGGCAGGGGCAGGCCACTAAGGCATGCACAAAGGCTGGCAGGGAGCTGGCAGCAGGCAAGCAAGGCTGGCAAGGGAGGCTGGCATGGCAATGGCAGGCAGCAAGGCAGGCAGCAAGGCTGGGCAGCAAGGCATGGCAGGCAGGGCAGGCTGGCAAGGCACTCGATGTGTCTGGATGCAGTTCTTTTCCTCTGAATGGTGACCTGCTTCCCGAGCTGCTTCCCTTATATCCGCGGGGCTGATGCAATACATCCCCCCCGCATGCCCATTGAACGCAAGCATCCGCTAGGCTTCTGTGTGCATCCGCTAGGCTTCCGCTCTGCATCCGCTTCATCCACTGTGCATCCACTGTGGCATCCGCTTCATCCGCTCAGCATCCACTCTGCATCCGCTCTTTCGTTCCGCATCCGCTTTGCTGAGGTCCCCCGGAAGCCTAGCGGATGTGGTCCATCCACTCCCATCTGCTAGGCTTCCGCTCTGGCATCCATTTCCCATCCGCTCTGCATCCTCCCCCAGTCCAATTCCTTTCCGTGTTTGTCCGCTCTGGTTATGCAAATTTTGCCCCTTTTTGAGAGCAGATAACACGGATGGAACATTTTTTCTCGTCCACTGTGTCCTTTTTACAAACGTTTTGCATCGCCTAGGGCACTGTGACAGGGCCTTAAGGTTCATGTCAATCTGTGTGAACTTCACAAATTAAACTTTAAAAATGACACTGGTGTTACTAAAGTGAAAAATGTGAGAACCTCTACCATTTCACACTGGATTTTCTTTTAATATCTTGGATTGTTTTCTATCCTCATAAAAACAGTCCCTGGGAATTAGAAATTAATTTTAATGGGTACATCAATGTCTTAGGTCTGTGTTGATATGTGTGTGTGTATATAGTATATATATATATATATATATATATATATATATATATATATATATTATATATATATATATTATATGTGGTAATGTGTATTGTGTATGTGTATGTTGTGTGTGGTATGTGTATGTGTAATGTGTAATGTGGTATGTGGTATGTGTATGTGTATGTGTATGTGTATGTGTATGTAATATATATATATATAATATATATATATATATATATATATAATATATATATATATAATAATATATATAGAATATATGTGCTGTTTAAGCTTCCTTCGGGTATTATCCCACGTCATTGTATTCTGTTAAGTTGTAGCTCATTTTATATAGTTTTAAAGTTGTAGCAACGTTTCAGCAGAATCTCAATCTGCCATCATCAGGCTTCTGAATGGAAGTGTGTCTCACTTCCTCTGTTTCAAATTTGAGGCTGGTCTCTTCTGATTGGCTATTTAACCTGGTCTGTGTTCATTGGACTTGGAGTTTGATTGATTGGTGTTTCTGGTTTCTTCTGTCTTGTTTTGTGGCTTTGATTGGCTGGCAGCACTCTGTTCTTTGTGGTTGGATTTTAATGCTGCTGTTTGGCTTCGTGTGAAAGGACGGCTGCTTCTTCATCAGCAAGCTTGGGTTTCACCTGGGTGCCTGGTGAAATAGAAGAGATGAATTCCAGCAGACTGTCAATCATTTGGAAGCCTGCATCTCTAAATAGAAAGAATTCTCCACACCAACAAACAGACAAACACCTGAGCCAAGACAGACTCTCTGATGCCTCCAACTCAAACACCCCACACCTGACAAGACAGACTCCCTCTGATGCCTCCAACTCAAACACCCCCCCACAGGCACCCAGGTAAACCCGCAGCTGCTGATGAAGAGCAGCCGTCCTTTTCACACGAAGCCAAGCAGCATTGAAAGCCTCCAAACAACAAGAACAGAGTGCTGCCAGCCAATCAAAGCCACAAAACAGACAGAAGAAACCAGAAACACCAATCAATCAAAACTCCAAGTCCAATGAACACAGACCCAGGTTAATAGCCAATCAGAAGAGACCAGCCTCAAATTTTGAAACAGAGGAAAGTGAGACACACTTCCATTCAGAAGCCTGATGATGGCAGATGAGATTCTGCTGAAACGTTGCTAACAACTTTAACAGAACTACAATGAGCTACACAACTTTTAACAGAACTACAATGACGTGGGATAATACCCCGAAGGAAGTAAACAGCGACAAATGTAAGTACCCCGCGAGAGCTTAAAAAAACATATATATATATATATATATATATATATATATATATATATATATATATATATATATATATATATATTTATATATATATAATATATATATATATATATATATATGGATCTTTGGTTATTCGGGTATATATGGAACTTTGGTTACTCGGGTTTTTCTCCCACGTAGAATTGGAAGTATCTAGGGCAACGTTTCGATGAAGTCTCATTCATCATCTTCAGCTTGTTTCTTCAGCTTCGTTGCTTCTCAGAGTAATGTGAGCTTGCAGCTGCTTCTTCCTTTTTAACTGCTAGTGGGTTGTGACTTTGATTGGGTGGGGGTTTGGTGTTTGTTCTGATTGGGTAGGGGGGTTGGCTGTGTTCTGATTGGCTGGGGGTGTGTTCTGCTTAGGTGGGGGGCCTGGCTGTGCTCAGGTTAGTCTTAGTTGCTGGGGGGATTTGAGCTGGTGAGCTTGTAATTCTTGTTGTTTGGCTTCGTGTTTCGTGGTCGTGCCACATCTTCATGGTGGGTATCAGTTTGCTTTCTTGTATGGGTCAGAGGGGTTTTGAAGTGGGTAGTGGTGCAGCTGCAGTATGGCTTCTTGGTTCGTGGTCGTGTCTCCTCTTCTGTGTGGGTGTGAATCTTTTTTTCTGCTGGAAGCGTGTGGTAGCATCTTGTGTGGCACTTGCTGGGTGTGGGTTGGTGTCATTCTTTCATGTTAGGATACTTCGTTTATTAATGAGGGCAGGTTTCCAAATGGTTGGTTAGGCGGAGGTATTCATCTCGTTTAATTCACTGTGTGTGGCGTTTTTCTATCTCTATGGCTTCTCTGATTATTCTGTTGTTGAAAGTGTTCCGGTTTTGGCGATGGTTCTGGTATTTTTAAAGTCAATTTCATGTCTGTGGCTTTGAGGTGTTGGACCAGGGAAGAGGTCAGTTCTTCTTTTTTGATTGAGTTTCTTGTGTTCTTCAATGCGTGCACTAATTCTTCTGTTAGTTTGTCCTATGTATGTGGTGGGCCAGGCAGTTCCAGGGATTTCATACATACTCCTTGGTTTTTACTAACTCGATTTTGTCTCTTAGGGTTCTTTAGGATGGTGGATATTTTTTTCTGTTTGTGCAGAATGCTGTTTTAACATGTTGT
>BHFT01049928.1:0-15568 GCA_004320025.1 Laticauda laticaudata | reverse complement strand
ACTACCCACGTCCGTTCTTTTCCGTTCTTTTCCATTCTGTTTATGCAAATTTTTGCCACTTTTTGGAGTGGATGACGATGGAGCCACCCCCAAAATTTTACTCGTCCGCTCTGTCCTTTATGCATATGTTTTGCGTCCGTCGGCCAGTGGGACCTAGCCTTTGTAGTTCCCACTGCCTTAAGAAAGTTCAAAACATTTTCAAAGATCCATCTCATCCTGGATACCCTTTTTTAATAGGATAATATTACAGGATAATATTAAAAACAAAGTCAAATATGATGAAAAACAGCTTCTATCCCAGGGTAGTAATTCTATTGAATTCCACTGTATAGTGCAATATTAATGCAATATCATGGGTTTTCAATTCAGTTGTATAGAACGTGAAGGATGTGTTTGTGTTTATTTTCAGTCATCATGTACACTGAAGATGATATTTAATTTTGTTGTACGAGATGCAATGACAATAAACTAAACTAAACTATAGCATCCCATTCGTGTCATTCCATCTCTCTTGAGTTTTGAGATGTGGTGTTAATTCCATCTCTTTTGTTTTTTCCTCCCTCTGCAAACCTCTAGCTTTTTTGAACGTGGTCATGGAGAGATGGTTTAGGAAGCAGGAATTAACCGTCGAGTGGCAGAGAATCCAGATGATGAGGCAAAAACTGTTGACCTTCATAAAGGACGCAACCCAAGATGTTGAAAAACAAGATCCAGTTTCCTACAAAGGTAGAAGATGCAAACGTTATTTCAGTAGAATTAGGTAACCATGGTTAGGAAAGGTAGGTCTCCCTAGGGACAGAAGTCTGATGTGAATCGTTTCATAAGTCTGGGGAAGAAAACTTTTCATTGCCAATGTCATGCCCCTGTCAGAATCTGATTCAGAGGGGGAAGCTGAGCAGCTGAGGGAGTGGGAGTGTGGCTCCGTTGGCGGTGGAAGAAACTGGGAAAGGGCACAGTCTGACTGGGCAGAGCAGGGGAGAAATAGAGGAAGGCAGGGGGAATTTGGAGGAAGATCCAGGGCACGCAGGGCAGAACGGAGAAAGGAGCAACATGAGTTGTGTGGCTTATGGGAGAGGAAAGGGCCCTGATTCCCTTCATTAGCTGCAGCTGGGAACACAGTGTTTAAAAAGGGAAGCTGCGCACAGCAAGCTGTTGGGAGCAAATCATGAATTATCTGTTATCGTGGAAGTTTATCTGTATTCCTGGCGTCTTCCCAACGGTGTTTGCTTTCAAATCTGCAATTCCTTCTTCTGTCCTGTCAAGTTAATTACTGAAGCGTGGTTTGTTTGGATTTTTAGTTACAGTTTGCATGTACTTTGTTTTCGGGCTGAATTTCCTCCACTTAAAGGCTTTTTCTGGGAGAGTTTTTCTCCAGCCGAAGGTAACCTGGACATTGGGAGCGAAGTTAGAAATAAAGGGACTCTTCTTGCTTATTTGATTGTGTTGCCTTTGTGCCATGCCCCGGATGATTACAGCCAAGAGCTGTTCATTAATGGTTTTGTGGGGTTTTCCCCCCAGTGTGCATGCTAGTGGTGCAAACTAGAGAACCAGTTCGGTCTAGTGGTTAGTGTTTAAGATATCAGGCTAGAAAACAGGAGACATTGAGTGCTAGTCCTGCCTCAGATATTAAAGCCAGCTGGGTGACTTAGGGCCAATCACCAGGAGGAAGTGAATGTTCTGACCGAGGTTTCCTAAAACCATGAAGCAGACTCCTTGTCCCAATAAAAAACCCTTTATTTAGGATATTTAGGATCCTCTCCTGCAAAGTCCCGGCAAACAGCTTTTCATGAGATTTCATAACTACAGACCTTTATCAGGCTTGGAGAGTTGCCAGGCCAATAGCTTCAAAATGCCACACTGTAGCAGCAATTACTTCGCAAGAAGAGTAAACAGATCTTCACTCTAATGAACTGAACTAATTGTCTCCTGCAAACCCCACTCCTCTTTCGCTCCTCTTTATTCCCTTTGGGAGGGACCATTCACTGTCCACTTGAGCCTTTACTCCTGAGTCAACACTTGTTCCTTAACTGTTCCCCTCTCCTGGCAGCTCTCTGTATGTGCACACTGGGAACAGGCTCCAGCTGTTCTTCTTCCCCACTGATCTCTGACTCCTAAGGCAGCTGATAACTGTCAGATGGACCTGGCCCCATCTCTGCCTCTGATGCAGAGCCCTCGTCCAAGCTTTCCCCAGACTCCAGGACTGGCCCAAGTTCCTCCCCAAGAACCTCACTGTTTGAGTCTGCCACTAGCTCCACTGGCCACTGGCGGGCCACAACAGTGAGTTCTAGTCCTGCCTCAACCATGAAAGCCAGCTAGGTGACACAAGGCCAGGGGTTCCCAACTGGGTGAGAGACGATATTCTGGGAGTGTGAAAAGTTTAGAAGTTTCAAAATTAAACTGTATATGGATAATTATAAGCATATAATTATTTATTTTTGTAAGGAGTGTGAGAATCTATCAGAAGCATTCTAGGGGCATGAGGTATAGAAAGGATTGGGAACCCCTGCTCTAGACTGATCACCAGGAGACAGTGAGTTCTAGATCTACCTTAGTCATGAAAGCCATCTGGATGACTCTAGGCAAATCACCAGGTGATGGTGAATTCTAGATTTGCTTTAGGCATGAAAGCCAGCTGGGTAACTTTGGGCCAGTCCCCCTCTCTTAGCCCAATTCACCTCACAGGGCTGTTGTGCTGAGGAAAACGGGAGAGAAAGGGATATTATGTATATTTGCTGCCTTTTTTATAAAATAATAAAAGGTAAGATTATAAAATAAATACATAATTACATACATACATAGATATGTATGAGCTAGTGTGGAGTCAGGATATCCCTACTGTTCTGACCCAGGCTCTGTCAAACGTAATTAAACATAAACTTGTTTAAAAGTAAAACCTATTTTATTACAATGCTGGGAATTACTTTTATTCCCAGCCAGAACTAATTATAAACAGTTGCCCAAGATAAGCACACACCTTTCAGCGCTGTGGAATATTGCCAAAAATAGAAGTAAACCAACCAAAATACTAGAAAACCAACCAGAGCTTCAAAGAAGACTGGGAAGCTTTTGAACTGCTTTGCTTCCTTGGAAAGCTTTCATCATTGAGGTCTGACTTTTATCTCTTATGGGATGCAATCACCTCCCAGCCTTACTCCCAAGTTGTCCCTTCTGCTTCAGCTGCTCTCACCTTCTAGCAGCTCTGTGCACACACGCACTGGGAACAGGCTCCCCTTGTTCCTCTGCCTCGCTGCTGCCAGACTCTGGAGGTTCCAGAGTCAGCACCCAACTCCCAGATGGTCCTGACCCCATCTCTGCATCGGACCCAGGACCCTCATCTGAGTCCTCTTCAGACTCCCTGACTGGTCCCCGTTCTTCCCCACTTTCCAACTCCGCTGCCATCTGCACTGGCTGCCGGCGAACCACAACACTTCCTCCCCTTATCTTCCAGGTTACTTGCACTGTGCTTCAGATTTCTTCATTATTTTAAGCAATGATGTGCTTGTTTTATGGCTCACATCATACCTTTAGGGAGCATTTGGCACAAAGCAGCCAGAAACTAGCAATGATTTTCAACAATCATTGTTGGAAGAGACTCTGAGAGATATGAAGGAGAGCTTGGGGACTACATATCGCCCTGGGAAGGCAGCTACCCACTTCTGCTAAAGGAACACAGGAGATTAATTTATTCTGAGTGAGAAAATTGCTCTTCCTAGCTCTGGAATCTAATTTGAAAGCCAGGCAGATAAATCTGGAGCTTTCTGCAATGCAAAGTTGCAAACATAGCTCTTCTGCCAACAAACCGTCTGCCCGATCTGTGAATACCAGTTGCTAAGAACATGGAAAGAGAAAAGTGAAGTAGTTAAAAGTGTTGGGCTAGGAACAGGGAGACCTGGGTTCAAATTCACCCTCTCCCATGGTAGCTAACCTTAGGCTAGTTACTCTCTCTCCCTATCCTTCCTACTTCTCAGAGGTGTTGCTGTTTAGGGAGAAAACAGGAGGCAGGAGCAACCATGAAAAGTGAAAATAAGCTAACTAATACAAAGAGAAAATTATTGTAAATGGCCCAAAAAACATCTAATTGAAAACTGAGTGAGTAGACCATTAACACTGTCTTCTTCTCTCAAGAAACTTAAGGGTAGTTGGTTGGCTTTAAATGGTGTAGCAGACTTGATTGATAGATCCTGAGAGAGGGGGGGAGAGAAGGAGGAAGGAGAGAGAATGAGAGAGAGAATGGAGAAAAAGAATGGAGACAGAGAGAAGAGAGAGAGAATGGAGAGAGAATGAAGAGGGAGAGAGAGAATGGAAAGAAAGGAATGGAGAGAGACAGAATAGAGAGGAGGGAAGGGATGGAGAAAGAATGAAAAGAGAGAGAATGGAGAGAAAATGGAGAGAGAGAGAATGGAGAAAGAGAATGGAGAGAGAGAGAGAATGGAGAGAGAAGAGAGAGAATGGAGAGAAAGAGAAGACCAGTTGCAGCAGGCTGACTGATCCCTGGCTGTTTTGACACATGAATTTAAGCCAGACCGATTCATTTGTTCATAGCTCAGAGTCCTCTGTACAAGCCTAAGCCCTGTAGTTGATAAACTGCCATGCATCACTTAATGCTTACACAAAGCCAGCTAAATGTGGTTAACCAGCTTTCTAATAATGCCATCCAACTCCATTGTGGGCATTTCCACAACTCTACTCTTCTTCCCAGGCCCACAAAAGCCAGATGCCACCTTGAAACGCTAAAAACAACACAATGACACCTACACCTCTCAGGAACGGGTGGTAAGACCAGGACTGCCTGCTAGGATGGGGAAATTGAGTTTTTCACCTTTTTTTTTTTTACAGAGCTGTGGCGCTTCTCCCCACCAGCTTTGTTCACATGGTGCCACTGATTATATGCAACAGCCAAAGCAAGACACTACTTTAAGAAAAGACTGGACAATCTCTTGTCTGAGATGGTCTATAGGTTCTCCTGCTTCAGCAGGGGACTGGACTAGAAGACCTCCAATTGAATACCATCTTCAGTGTACATTATGACTGGAAAAAAAAACCACAAACATATATCCTTCACATTCTATACATTGAATTGAAAACTCCTGATATTACATTAATATTGCACGATACAGTAGAATTCAGTAGAGCAATACTGCTCTGGGATAGAAGCTGTTTTTCAGCCTATTTGCCCTTGTTTGTATTATTATCCTGTACTGTCTGCTAGATGGTAATAGTTCCAAAAAAAAGGGTGCCCAGGATGAGATGGATCTTTAAGAATGTTTTGAACTTTTTAAGGCAGTGGGAAGAGGGCAACCCGTGATCCTCTGGGCAATGACATGAACCCTCTGGAGGGCTTTCCTATCTGTCCCTGTGCAATTGGCAAACCATACAGAGGTGCAGTAAGTTAAGATACTCTCTCTGGTGCATCGGTAGAAGGTCACCAGCAGTTTTTCATTCAGTTGTTTCCTGAGAAGTCTCAGGTAGTGTAATCTCTGCTGGGCCCTTTTGACCAGGGCTGCAATGTCAGCACCCCAAGTCAGGTCCCCTCTTATGGTAACACCCAGAAACTTAAAACTGGCCACTTGCTCCACTCGGTCACTATTGAAAGCGAGAGCTTGTCAATTATATTATAATTATTCTAAGTCTCAAGCAAAGGCTAAGCAATCTTTCTCTCTTTCCCATTCCCCCCCCCCTCCCCCAGAGTTTGCTCCAGCTTTAAAACCAGGATTTTGGAAGATCCCTCAAGAATGGAAAAAGATTAATAAGTCTATTCCTTATTCTCTAACAAGTGGCAGCTGCCTGGATTTAGAAAACGGTGATCTTACCAGTGATATTTGCATCTCGGCCCTATTAGGAACACAGTAGGTATTTGATTTTGACTTTTCTACGGTTCCTTCTGCTCCAAAACAGATAGTCCTCGAGTTACAACTACTACTTGTAGCTGTTCAAAGTTACAGCTGCATTGGAAAAAAGAGACTTATAACCGATCTTTGAAAATACAACCATCACAGAATCCCCAGGGCCACATGATCAAAATTGGGGCTAAGTATTGCTTATTAGTACCGATATAGATATAAATCCTTAGTAAGGCCAAACCTGGAATACTGCATCCAGTTTGAGATTGTTGTGGTTAACCAGCAGCAGGTGCAGATGGCTGAGGAGAGCGAGGACTCAGATGAGGGGCCAGGACCATTAGGGAGTGGGCTGCTGCCTTCAGAGATTGTGGGGGCTGGCAGCAGCGATGAGGTTCCTGAGGAGCCTGGGCCAAGGGTGCATGCGCATAGGATTGCTCACAGGAAAGAGCAGTTACAACAGCACAGGCAACTCAGGAGTAAAGCTGCAAGGTAATGGCCCCTCCTTCTAGAAGATAAAAGGCAGCTGTGAAGCAAACGTTCTTTGCAGGAAGCAAAGACGTTTTGAAACTCCAGCCTTGTGTATTTGAAGACTTTTCTGTTGTGAAATATTTCTCGTCTGGGATTTTTGGCAGTCTCACACAGTTTTGGCAAGATTTGTGCTTATCAAAGTTAATTAGTTTGCAGCAGCCTTTTAACTGGGGATTCGTAAGAGTCATTAAAAGGTTTCTGTTCCCTTTGCTTATTGTTTTTCTTATTGGAAAAGGGTTTGAGTCAGAACAGAGACTTTGCAAAAAGTTCAAAGCAACTAAGATGATTAAAGGACTGTGGATTAAAACATATGAAGAATAGTTGCAGGATTTGGCTAGAGAAAAGAAGGAGTAGGGGTATTGTGATAGTAGTATTCCAGTATTTGAGGGGCTGCCACAAACAAGAGAGGCTCAAATTATTCTCCAAAGCACCAGAAGGCAAGAAAAGAAATAATAGATGGAAATTAACCAAGGAGAGAAGCAACCTGGAATTAAGGAAACACCTCCTAACATAACATTTTCCCTTGTAGAGCACTGTTAGCCAAAACAATTTGGAAACCTCTGGCATGGATGAACCATTCATAAACTCTCTGCTGTGGAACATCTATTTAATTATATACAAAACAAGCTAATAAATCAATGAGTTGCTTGATTTACAACTGATACAGGAAGGCCTTCACTTACAAGCACAATTGAGATCAGAATTAGGAGCCATCGTGGCACAATGGTTAGAATACATTTCTATCTAGAATGCCAGCAATTCGATCCTGACTGGCTCAAGGTTGACTCAGCCTTCCATCCTTCCGAAGTGGATAAAATGAGGACCCAGATTGTTGGGGGCAAATAGGCTGACTCTATAAACTACTTAGGGAGGGCTGGAAAACAAAGTGAAGCAATATATAAGTCTAAATGATAGTGCTCGTGTTTATCTAAGTTGCTTTTCATCAGGGATGACTCTGTTGTATGCCGGATTCCAGACAAGTGCGCCAGGCTCATGGTAAACACCCACTGTGATGGCTACTCACTGTCCCACCAACTCTTTTACTTTCTGTTTGCCAAGATGGTAAGAAAGTGCCTGTGTTTGTTTGCTTACTAAACCAATGTCTGTAGATGTCCAGTTTACACGTGGAGACTCTGGATCATGTTGCCAGGGTGGTTAGAACAATCACCATAAGATGAAGAGGGAGGAAAGTTGGGAGATCCATTTGCAAGGATCTTGGAGAGAAGGGCAAAGATTTGGGGCAGGGTGGGGGAAAGGTGTAGGGTTATTGGACTGGCTGGGGAATTTTAGGAGTTGGAGTCCAATATCTTAAAGATGCTAAATTTGAAAAAAAAAACAGTAAAAAATGGTACTTTTTAAAGACCCACCTGCAGGAATTTTAAGTGCATTCATTTTACTGCAATTGTCACATTTGTAATTTGTATTTTGAATCAGATTTTTCAGTCTTTAAAGACATTTTTTTTAAAAAAGCTCTATCTTTCATTAATTTTCTGTCAATTGCTTGGTGATACAAGAACATTTGGATTGCAAGATGAATGCAGCCATCAATCGATCAATATTTTATCCCACCCTTGCTTGATGTTCTCACCCTTCCCTCTCTCTAGCAATCGTGTCCAAATTCGCTATTCCAAAATTCCGGGTACTATGAAAACATATTCTGTGATTTGATGATGCAAATCAATCGCAATGTCGAAAAGAAGAATTTTACAGACAATTTTGGCGATCTCTTTACAGAGAACAGTAAGTGATCTGTGGGGGCCTTGGTGCTCTCTGAGTTGGTTGTTTTCTTTAAGATGTTTCATTACCCAACTAGGTAACGTCATCAGTCTGGAAAGGAGTGGGATTTGCACACAGTAAGTGATCTCTTCAAAATGAGTGGGTAATTTCCAGTCCTTTCGTATTCTTGTGAGGAATAGATTTTCCCCCTTTCTTAATCCTCAAGTTACGCAAACCATCATCAACCAACCCGCATCTTCTTTCTTCACAGTTATGTTTTGTGGGCTAGCTGGATTCTCAGAATTCTTCCAGACTTCCTGGCTTGACCACATTCTCAACTGGCAGAAACAGGAGAAGGGATGTTTCTGGATGTACAGTAAGTAGATTGCATGACTTTACGGCCATCAGTGACTTGTGTTTTGTCAAAAACAACAACAACCCCATCCAGATGAGGTAGTTCTTTACTTAATGACCCCAACCGAGTTCAACATTTTCGTTGCTAAGTTTACGGGTGGTCCTTAACTTACAACCTTACTTGAGCCCAGAATAGGGGTTGAAAGTTGTGACAGTGAATTAAGTCAGTTATCATATGACCAATCTGATTTTATGTCTTTTTTTTTCTGCAGAGGTTTATTAAACAAACACCATGGTTATAAAGAAAACCATAATTCACAATGGACATTTTATGCAAAAATCCAGAAGTAAACACCTGTTTTCTGTCATGCCCCTGTCAGAGTCTGAATCTGAGGAAGAAGCCAGACAGCTGATAGGGGATGGGAGTATGGCTCCATTGGCTGTGGAGGAGGCTGGGAAAGGGCAAAGTCTGGCTGGGCAGAGCAGGGANTAGAACAAGGGAGAGGGAGTTCAGAGGAAGACCCAGGCCCACCCCCTCTTCATCCGAGGGTATGCAGGGAGGAACAGAGAAGAGAGCAACATGGGTTGCGTGACTTACGGGGGAGCAAAGGGTCCTGATTCCCTTCATTAGCTGCAGCTGGGAAGACAATTGATAAGAAAGGCAGGCTGTGTGCAGCAGGCTACTGGGAGCAAATGTGACTTTATTCTTTCTTGCTGTGGCTTATCTGTGTTCCTGACGTCTTCCCAACCCTATGAGTTTTGCTGTGCCTTCAAGTCTGAAATTCTTGCTCCTGTCCTGCCAAACAAATTACTTCAGTTTGGCTTGTTTGGACTTTAAGTTACAGTTTGTATTGACCATGTTTGGACTTAACTTTCTGCAGTCAAAGGCTGTTCTTGGTAGAGTTTTTCTCCAGTCAGAAGGAAACCTGGCCCTTGGGGGCAAAGTTGGAGATAATAAAGGGACTCTAATTGATTATCTGTGTTGCCATTGTGACATGCCCTGGGTCATTGCATTTTCGGCAAAAAACCCAACAACGTCAGTCGCAGTCCCTTGACCTTGGGACATTGCAAATAACCCTAGACATGGACCAGTTACTGAATACATAAAAGAGAATAGGAGGAGACAGACATTGGAGCTTCAAGTCCAAGTTCTAAGTATCTCTTCTGTGATACATCATAACTTCACTGAGCAACCCGTTGTTTAGTAAAGACTGCCTATAATTCCATAGGTTTACCTCAATCTATAAAACATAATTCCTAAATAAACAGCAAATCTGACTGGGGAATTTTGGGAACTGAAATCCGCCCATTCTAAGTTGCCACATTTGAAAAACTAAATATGCCAATTGTCAAGCGTGGGAAAACAGGAAATCCAGGCAGACTATCAAGATTTATTGCAAGCTTAAGCTCTCTACAAGAATCTGATCTACTAACAGTCCAAGCAAATTGGCAGTAGGTAAGATTCAATCGAATGCAAGGTGAGCTGGACTTAGATCGCTTATGAGCATGAAGAGACTTGAGACTAATGACATCCTTGACCCCTCCCTCCAGCTCAGCCTGGTTATCTCCTACACCAATGTTTTGAGCATTGAACTATTTAGGCAAACTTAAGAAAACTGTACAATCTCAAAGTATTGAAAACAAAGAGATGCAGCATATTGCATTAGTTTTCCAAAGAAATAATACTGGTCTCTTTTTCCAGCAAATGATTCATTTCTTCTCTCATTCTACTAGCTTCTCCCAGTGATGAGGGCCACGTGAGAAGAAGGGCGAAGAGAGAAGAGAAATTTGTTGAAGGTAAAACTCTCCATAGTTGGGACACAGAAACTGGGTTTGTCTAGTCTAGTGAAAAGAAGGACTAAGGGCAATATAATGCCAGTGTTTCAATACTTGAGGGGCTCCTACAAAGATGAGGAGGTCAAACTATTTTCCAAAGCACCAGAAGACAAGACAAAAAAAGAATAGATGGAAATTCCCATCATAGACTAACAGAGTTGGAGGTCATCTCCAACTTCCAAGGAGAGTCCAAGGAGTCCAAGGAGAGAACAACCCTAGATCTAAGAAGAAATTTCTTGGCAATTAGAACAATCAGTGGAAAAAGCTTGACTCCAGAAATTGTGGGTACTACATCACTGGAGGCTTACAAGAAGAGATTGGACAGTCTGAAATGGTAAAGGGTCTCCTGCTCGAGTAGGAGGTGGGACTAAAAGACTTTCAAGGTCCCCTTCAATGCTGCTATTCTCTCTTCCATGTTCTAAGAGCATAAGAAATTAACCAGGATTTCACAATTAGTTTTCTGGGAAGTAGATTGGGGTTACTGGCTCAATGACTTTCTGCTGGAACTTAACATTAGCAGGAATGATATCCAATCTATCCAATGGTTTTCTTTCCCCAAGGAACAAATAATCTTGTGTGTGTGTGTACTTGTGCACAAACACACACATACTATACACACACACACACTTATATTTCTTCATTTTTAACTACACATAGTCCTTCATTTATACCCATAGTAAAGAACAGGGTTAATTAGCGTTAATCCAATGGTTTTCTTTTCCCAAGGAACAAATAATCATGTGTGTGTGTGTGTGTGTGTGAGTCTGTGTGTGTGTGTGTGTGTGTGTGTAGCTGTAGATACACACACACACATTTATATTTCTTCATTTTTAACTACAGGTAGTCCTTGACTTACAATCACCATAAAGGTCAGGGTGTGAACCCATCCATCTTGAGTTGGGTTTGGGGCTGCCACAAGGGAGGATGGGTGACCGTGGGAACGAGAGTGAAGTGAGTAGGGAGGATAGCCGCAACAACATTCTTTCACCAGAGCTCAAGGCCAAGTAGTGACGGACTTGGTGGGAATTTCAGAATGGAGGTGGATTGGAGAGTGTGACTCGAGGGTCATCGGGGGCTGGGTGTGACTTTTAGAGTAGCAGAGGGGAAACGTTGGAATTCAAATTCAGGTTTTCCCAGAGGTGCTTGGCTCCAGAAGTTGTGGGTGCTCCATCACTGGAGTGTCAACTCCAAGCTTGCTCTCAAGTTGCCATAAAAAGGAGGGATGCGGGGAGATCACATTCCACACATACCTTTCTCCAGATTGTGTCCCAGGTTACCAGAGGCAGTGGGAGAGGCATGTTTTCTACAGCCAATGAAAAGGCTTTGTTGGAGAATGTGATTTATGACACACCCTTGGAGGAGGAGGGAAACAGGATCATAGGTGGGCAGTAAATTACATTGGGCAGAGCCGACAGCACTTGGGAAAAGTGCTGATATGTTGCTCCTAATAAAGAATTGGATTTCTTCTGAAACTTGGCTCGAGGCTCATGAGTTAATTAGGGCATCCATTGGAACCCTGACAGCAAGGTTTTCAAGAAGAGACTGAACAGCCATTTGTCCAGAATGGTTTAAGCAGGGAGTTAGACAGGATGAGGGGTCTCCAACACCCAGGACAGGGCCCACTATTGGGGTATGTGGCCTATTCACAACTGAGCCATGGCATACATACACCCATGTGTGCCACTCAACTCACACGAGTGCTGGGCTGGCACACACACGCCTGCACTTTGACTTGCGGTCGAGCTGGGTGTGCATGCGGCTCACACGAGTCAAGCTGCATGCATGTGTGCTGACCCGTGGCTCACATAGTCCGGTTCTCCTCTCCCTCCTCCCCGCTCCAGCTGGGCTGCCAAGCTGCAAAAGTTGGGGACCACTGAACTACATGACCTCTGAGGTCCTTTCCAGCCCTATGATTCTATGTTCTTTTCATTGCAGGTGGCTGCTCTTCCCATAACACTGCTGTGGCTGTTGCAGCACTTGGGGGCTTCCTCTTGTACAGCACCTCATGATGCTCCATCTTTGGACACCTTTCTTTATTACAGTTTTAACCCAGCTTTCTCTGGGCAACTGTCCTACAATAAATGTCTAACTTCATCTGCAAACAAGCTCATTTTCTTTCTTTCTTTTTTCTTTTTTTTAAAAAAGGAACCAATATCTCTCCCAACCCAAAACCAGGTTGTCTTCTAGAGACACTGGGCCATACATCTCACCCTGAAGCACCCTGAGATCTCCTGGATTGGAAAGCTAGCCTCTCGAGCTGTCTAGAAAGCTCTAAAAGTTTTCCATCAGCTCTAAAAGATACGACTCCTCACAACACTTCTAGGTGGAATGACTTCAGTGGTGGGATTCAAATTTTTTTACTACCGGTTCTGTGGACATGGCTTGGTGGGCGTGGCTTGGTGGGCGTGGCTTGGTGGGCGTGCCAGGGGAAGGTTACTGCAAAGCCCCCCTTCCCTCCCCACCTGACTAACCTGCTTTCCAGCTCCATTCTCCTGGGCAGGGCAACCAAAGAAGACCCAGCCGATCAGCTGGGACTCGATGGGAGGCAGAGAATAGATGGAGATGGGCCCAGTCAGAAGTGATATTTGCCGGTTCTCCGAACTACTCAAAATTTCCACTACCAGTTCTCCAGAACGGGTCAGAACCAGCTGAATACCCACCTCTGAACAACTTGCCTTCGGAAGCTGTAGATGTTCCAACGCTGAAAGTTTTTAAGAAGAGATTGGACAACCATTTGTCTGAAACTGTAATTGAGCGGGGGGGTGGGGTTGGACTAGAAGACCTCCAAGGTTCCTTCCAGCTATTCTGTTGGATGGTTTAGGAAGATACCGTGGTTCTGGCAGAAATGTTTATATGTAGCTCAGAGTTGAACTGAATCCTTGGTACTCTCTGAGCTTGGTTATTTTCTTGCAGGCATTTCATTTCCCAACTTGGTAACATTTTCAGTGCTTGAAGGAGTAGGGTTTATGCTCTTTATATTTATATATATGCATTTAGTTTGCCCTGTCAATGTTCGTGGGAGTGTTTTTGTTTGTTTGTTTTTTGTTTTGGTGGTTCCTCAACAAAGCTGATGGTTTACCATTTGTTTGTCTAAGTTGGTAGTTTTCTGCTTGATAGTTTGTCTGGTTATCCCTGCTTATCTGGATATTTGCTGCTGGAGAGGATGCATTCTGGTCTTTCTGTTTTCTTTCTTTCCTTTTATTGTCCCTTTTTGAACGGCATGCACATGGTAAGTATATAAACAGACAACAAACTCCACTCCCTTCTAGCATTGAGGGTGTTACCCAGTCAGGTAATGAAACAACTGCATGAAAACAACTAAGCTCAGAGAGCAGTGAGGACTCCACAACACACTGCTGACAGTGTCAAAAGTCACGGAGGGCTGTAAAAGGAGTGTTTCACTGGCCCCATCCAGGCCCTGACGCCATTCAGAGCATGTTCAATACAATGCCTTCAATAGCTGGAATATTACAGTTATATCACTTTTCTGCAAAATGGACTCTCCGTAAGCCTCCTATTGTTGTCCCCAAAACTGGGCTCTTGCTTGGTGTTGAAGCCAATAAGTCACCGGACACAAAGTGTGATACAATATATTTTTATTTTGGAACCAAGATATAAGGACCCTTGTTTGAAAGATAACGAAAAGCCTCAATGAGAATTTTGCAGCAATTTTTATAGTCAAGGGGTGGTCGCGTTCAGCCCTTTGCCCTACCCCTAATAATGCATGCATAACAGATAATATTGATTGGTTATTTGGATCTAAGCCCCCTACATCAGCGGTCACCAACCAGTGGGCTGCGGCCCACTGGTGGGCCGGGAGAAAATGTTGGCGAGCCGCAGAGAAATCTCACCCCCAGAGCACCCCTCACCAAAGCAATTAATCCAGGCTGCATCGAAACACAAGGCTGCGCCGCCCATGTGGCCCGCAGGAACCCTCCCTGCCCACTCACTCCTTACCCGGCTAACTTGCCTGCTAAATTCCTATTTTTCCTTTTTCTGACCACCATCTGTTCTTTGCCTGAAGATTTAGATTAGCCAGGAAGCAGGAAATGGTTGAATTTCTTGCTTTCTAGCTAGTCTTTAGATCTTCGGCTCTGCTTTTAAGCATAGCCCAAACTCCCTTAGGACTGAAGTTTCTATTATTCAGTTCAGACTCACCATAAGCAAATTTCATGTGACAGACTGAGCTAGCCGATGGCAGATAGATAATCATTGAATGATTCTGTGAGCAACTCAATCTGCCTGCCTGCTTTGCCTGATTTTGGGTAAAAGTTGCTCTTTTTTCATATGAAAAAAAGCAATATTTATATAAATATTTATAATATTTACATACAAGCCATGCCCAGCCAGTCACATTACCACCAAGTCACACCCAGAAATGAGGCGACACCCACAGAACCGGTTAGTGGTCCCTGGGATTTAAGATTATGAGTTTAGTGGTCCCTGAGGTCCAAAAGGTTGGCAACCCTTGCTCTAGAAAGCTAAATGTTGTGTCACCTGTGTTTCACCCCAGGTCACCAGTATCTTGCAAAGTGTCCTAATTTCATGTGCCAGCTATGTGGTTTTTGGGGATTTTCTTATAAGCAAGCTATTCTTGTTCCTAACATCCTGGGTAGTGGTTTAAGGTGCTAACTTCTGCCTTGCTAAGAATGTGCAGTTCCAACTCCTTCCCTATTGCAGAGCAGCTCAAAGCAGCACCCGCACTCCCCGCGACCCCCTTCTTCTGTAGAGAGAGAGAGAAGACAGGAAGAAGCAAGGCTGCCCAAGACAAAGGAATGAAGACAAGACAAAATGTTTTATCAGAATTCATATTCCTCCCTCTCATGTCCATTCCATTCATACCTGGGTCCTATCTCCACATATGACCCTTCCTCTGATCCCCAGGGCCTCCTCTTTACATACATCCCATCATCCGATCCTTCACTATTGCATCTCACCATGGAATTAAGTGGTTTGGCACATTTAAGAGATGTTACATCATCTCAAATAGGTTCATTGTTTGAGCCTTTTCTTGGGCTTCAGGTCTGTTTGCATTGGGAATCAGGTCAATCAGGCCCTGTCCCACTGCACTTACAGATGCAAAGAGGATGTAAAACGGAAAAAAAAGCTTGGATCCATTGGAAAATGCTATGCACCCGTTGTGTACTCATTGCATACGTGTTTCATATGCTCTATCCATCGAGCATCCGTCCACTGTGATTTCATCCGCCCAAGAAATTTTGAGCTGCACAAAACTTTGTGAACGGATGAACTTTCCGCCGCGTACGATGTAAATCCGCGACATACGAGCAACA
>BHFT01049927.1:0-15099 GCA_004320025.1 Laticauda laticaudata | reverse complement strand
GATAACAATGGATGGAACATTTTTCTCGTCCGCTGTGTCCTTTTTACAAATGTTTTGCATCCGTTGGGCACTGTGACAGGGCCTTTAAGAAGAATTAGTTAAAGCCTCTAGAGCATGTGTGTCAAACTGGATTGTGTCATGGGCCGGATCGTAGCGTATCACAATTTTTTTTTCCCTTTGTGGAGCTGGATTGGGCATGGCCTGCACATGACATATCTGGTGTGGGTTGCGCATGATGTATCTGACCCATGGGCCACCAGTTTGACAAGCCTGCTTCTAGAGGAGTTCGGAAGTCATGTTGTAGAAATCTGGGGAAGATGAAAGCAAAAAAAAAAGAATTTTATTGTGTGGCGAGTAAAGATGACAAGAAGACTGTAGATGCCCATCCGTTTCTGTTTTTGCATGCTCCTGAGAGACAAAATATTTACAAAGGTTAAAGTAAATTAATGTTATGATTTGCCAACAGCTCTGCCAATGTTACAATTTGCCAACAGATGGCAGTGCTTAAATGCTGGAAGCAAAGACAAGTTTTGCAGGATCTGTTATTTTACTTCATTTGGTAGGAAGCTGCTATGAAAGAAAGAAAAAGTGTTGATATTGTTTGTCATATGAAAACATAAAATGTGCTTTAAGCAATGTGCTATGCTGAATTTTTGACTGCCAGAAATGAAATTCGACACTGAATCTTGGCTATTTATTATCATGACTGTGTTGTTGTGAATATTAGGTGTCACCGAGCCAAAAATGTTAAGATGGTGAACTGAAAAGAGCTGCTTCGTGTGATCAAGAAT
Organism: Laticauda laticaudata; assembly: GCA_004320025.1. NCBI lineage: Eukaryota > Metazoa > Chordata > Lepidosauria > Squamata > Elapidae > Laticauda > Laticauda laticaudata. The sequence continues at coordinate 14,308 of BHFT01049927.1, read as the reverse complement.
GTAGTGGATGACCTGCCATAGCAAATGAGATGAACTGCCAGTTGATGGGTCATTCAAACTATAATTACTGTCAAATGTGGCATTGCACAGGAAGATGTGAATCATATTACCATTCTCCAAGACTAGAAGATATGTGCAAGATATTTGCTTGCACAGTGACCGAAAAGATGAAAGCTCCAAGAGTGAAAATTTGTCAGTAATGGTCACACTAGAAAAATGAAGGTGAGAAATTTCTTCACATCATTATGATAGCAGATGAAACATGGACTCATCATGAGGACCCAGAAATTTTACAACTTGTTAAATAAGAAGAGAATAAAAGAAAAGAACTAAACATAGGCTTTGATACAAAAATTCAGTTTCAGATTTATTTTCTTTGACAAATGTTATTATTTGTAGAGTATGGATTTCCTTGAACTTGGTACCACTATTAAATTAAGGAACTACATCGCAACACTTAAAATTCTGAAATAATCATTATGAGGAGTCTGGAAGCACAAAAAGGAAAAATTACAATTCTAGATCTCATACTTTGTACAGGTATGCCATGATATGATAGCAGCCCTCCAATATCTCAGGGGCTGCAACAAAGAAGAGGAGGTTAACCTATTCTCGAAACTAAAGTACCTGAAGTCAGGACAAGAAGCAATGGATGGAAATAATCAAGGAGAAAATCAACCTAGAAATAAGAAGAAATTTCCAGACAGAACAAATAATCAGTAGAACAGCTTGCCTTCAGAATGGTGGGTGGAGGTTTTAAAGAAGAGATTGGACAACCATTTGTCTGAAATGGTATAGGTCTGTGATGGCGAATCTATGGCACGGGTGCCACAGGTGGAATGCAGAGCCATTTCTGCGGGCAGGCAAGCCCCAGCCAAACTTAACTGCACTGCATACGCACACACCTCCCAGCTCCCAGAGGCTCAAGGGAAGCCTCTGCAGCCTTTGGAGGCTGGAATACAGGCCTGTTTTGTCCGGTATTTCTGGAAATACCGGAAGTGACGAAACAGGACCATTTTGCAGTCTCCAAAGGCTGCAGACGCTTCCCTTGAGTCTCTGGNTTTTGCAGTCTCCAAAGGCTGCAGAGGCTTCCCTTGAGTCTCTGGGAGGCCAAAAAAGGCCTCAAATGGACCGAAAATCAGCTGGGACATGCACGCATGTGCAGTGCAGTAAAGGGGTGGGGGGATCATGCACGTATGCACAGGGAGCCTGGGGGGGGGACATGCGCATTGCCTTCTGGATGCTGGCATGCGAGTGAGCACACAATTTTCAGCACAGGAGCCCAAAAAGGTTAGCCACCACTGGTATAGATTCTTCTGCTTGATCTGAGGAAGTTGGACTAGAAGATCTCTGAGGTCCCTTCCAACTTTCTTATTCTGTTATTCCGATAGTTCTTGACTTGCAGCCACAACTGGGAGCAGAATTTCTGTTGCTGAGCAAGGTAGTTGTAAGTGAATTGTGCCTGATTTTATGACTTTTTTTTGTCACAGTTGTTAAGTGAATCACTGTAGCTCTTAAATTATATCATTGTTAAACAAATCTGGCTTCCTCCATTGACTTTGCTTGTTGGAAGCCATCTGGGAAGGTCACAAATGGTAATTAGGTGACCTTGGGACACTGCAACCCTCATAAACACATGTTGATTGTCAAGCATCTCAATCATGTGACCATGGAGATGCTGCAACAGTCATAAGTCACTTTTTTCAGTGTGTTTGTAACTTTGAACAGTCGCTAAACAAATGGTTGTAATCTGAGGACTACCTGCAATTATAAATTTGAATCTCATCATCATCTCCCATCTGCCAGATTTGATGCCTTGCAATTTCCACCTTTTCCCAAAACTGAAGGATCAGCTTCATGGGAAAGTGTTTCATTCAAATGAAGAGATGGAAAGGACTGTTGGAAGAAAACTCCACAGTTTCAAATGTATTGTATTAAAAAAATAATGTAACAGGTCTTTGAAGATGTGAAAAAAGTCATATGTTGTTTTTTTTAATGATATATTGATCTGGAAGAAAAATAAACAAGAGCATGATAAAAAGAGTACCACAATTACTGACTAGATGAAGAGAAAGAAATCTGAAACTAAATGCAGCAAAATATAGGTTTAGATTGGCAGAAATAAAATATTTGAGCCACATTCTCATAACAGATGGTGATGAAATTAAAATGAAGGCTAGAATGGGTTGGAATCAGAGGTGGTGTTCAATAGGTTTTGATCAGTTCTGAGGAGCCGGTAGTGGAAATTTTGAGTAGTTCAGAGAACTGGAAAATCCCACCTCTGACTGGCCCTGCCCCCATCTATTCTAATTTGCCTCCTGATCCCAGCATAGTTGGCTGGGTTTCTTTTGTGCCCTGCAGAGGAGAAGAGAGCCTGAAAGTAGTTCATTGGGTGGGAGGGGAAATGGGATTTGCAGTAACCATTCCCCTCTGCCATGCCACCAAAGCCATGTCACCCACAAGTCACACACCCAGAACTGGTAGGAAAAAAAATTTGAATCCCACGATTGTTGGGAATTAACCAAAGTTTTAAGGATGGGTGTAGTGTGTGGTTTCATTTATATGAAATATAAGAATTGAGCCACAGCTTTTTGAAAAGTGCTGTTGCAGATGTTGAGTTGTCAATGGTAGATATACACTGTTATTCTGGTTTTTACTGTAACAAAGGCTTAATTGTGATATTACTATGCTACATGACAAGCATTTGTAGTGCTTAAAAGCCATGTCCCACTGGCACCAAAGAATGCAAAGAGGATGTTAAAACGGGACAAAAAAAGCTTGCCAATCCGTTTGGTGACAAACGCGATGCCATCCGTTGGTGTACTCACTGCGTACGTGTTTCCTACGCTCTAATCGTCAAACAATCCGATTACTGCTATTCATCGTCTCAAAAGTTTTGGCTGCACAAAACTTTTTGAGCGGTATCAACTTTCCGCCACGTACGATGTACATTCCACGACACATGCGGGCAACAAACGTTCTACGTCCGTTGTCATCCATTACACGTCCGCTGTATCCGTCGGCATCTCTCTGGACATCCCTATCAAATCACATCTGCTGCAAGCTGAAAGCGGAAAAGAGGAGGAAGCAAAAGGGTACACGGAACGTCCACACAGCGTTAGTAGCAAATGGAAATAGAAAGGCTGTAAGCGGATGCATCTCGTATATACAGCATTAAAACGGACAAAAACGTTTGTTAATATGGATGTATCTCTGGATATTTAGAATGTCTTGGAGTATGCCTAGAGTATGTGGAAACAACACCTAGCGGAAAACCAATATTTCCTATAAAAAGGGGAGGAATCACCTGGATCTCACTATCAGTCAGCAGCCCTGGTGTACAAGACCTCTTGTACCCTTTGGTCCTTGCTCTTCCACCATCATCCATTGATCTCCACCATGGATCATCCACCACACTCCTTATGTAGCTGCCATCATTTCAATACCAGAACCAAGCCCTCTGTCAGCTGTTTTCACCCTTTCTCGCAAGGAGAAGAAGGAGATGTCCAAGAGCTGTGTGGGTCCAACGATGGATCGGAAGAGAGTGGAGTTTGGAACTCTATGACAAGCTGGATGGTGGAGCTTGAAAGAAGAACTCCATGCATTCCAGCACTCAGAGAATGCCACAGCCATTTTGCACAAAATGTAGAGCATCCTGAGACCCAGGTTTACCAAAGTCCGAGCACCAACATTCCGTCCCATCCTGGACGCTGGACTGAAGGTGGCACTAACTGTGTGGCCACACTGGCTTTGGAACCACATACACGAAACATGCAGTATGCCTGGGAGGGTGCCACACAAACAGCATCAGCAAAGTGATCAGAGAAGTGGTGCAGGCCATCATCGAAGAATACGTGGAGGAGCTCCTGCCAGTGCCCGCACCACTGAAGAAGGCTGGAGGAAAGTGCAGACAGTGTACAGAGGTGGAGACTTTCCCCACACACCCATTGAGCCATAAGATGGAAGCACGTTGCTGCAAAGCTCCAGCCAACTCAGGGTTCTCTTATCACGCAATTATTATGCGGCTTTCTTCAGCATTATCCTCTTTGCCAGGTCGATCTGACTACAATTTCATGTACATCAATGCATTCAGGAAAAGTCAGCTCAGAATAGCCAGGTAATACAACGCCAGGACCTCAAGGGTGGACTGGAATGCAACGCTCATCAATGGGTTCCCAGATCCAGACCCCTACCCCAATTGAACACACAAAGCTGTGCCCTACTTCAGCGTGGTTGAAATGATGCCTTCTCCCTCAGAACCTACCTCATGAAGCCCCTACACTCAAATACCTCACTCGTGAGCAAGAATCTCACCTACAGGCTGTCCAGGGCAGGCGGGTGGTGGAGAACGCCTTTGCATCCTGGCCAAGAGGTTCAGGAAACCTTCTCACACCATGCCAGGCAATCACCCAGGACTGTGAGGACATCGTGGAAGCTTGCTGCATCCTGCACCAAATCTAGGCGCACCCGCTACCCAGTCCTTGGCAGAACAGGCTTGTGCGACCATCAACCAAGGCCAATTGGGGACATGGAGGCCTGGTGAATTGGAAGCCAAAAGACGAAACCCTTGATAGGACAATGTGATGAAAAAGCTCCAACAGCAGCTACGTGAAGGGAAAGAAGCAGCGCAAAACCTCCATGAGACACTGGTGCAACTCCCCCAGTGGAGCAGTGGAGTGGCAGAAACAGGAGGTAGTATGCTTAATGGATGCTTCTTGAGCCTTATCTCATAACAACTGGATGAGATGTGCCATGTATGCTTGAGTGGCCCTCAATGAATCGGGCATTAATATAAAAGCGTTGTTATTTTGAAATGTGTTGATGAATGAATAAATTGTTTATGATTAAAACGTGGCCATATGTCGTGGGAGAGGGTGGACCATACAGGGCCCACTATGCCTTGACTGGAGGTTTATCTATCCCACAGCTATCCTACCTATCCCAAACTATCCTTACCCATCCACAATACTTTTCGTTACGCTATCCACAACTCTGTGTGGGTCCTCTCCAAAGACACCTGCCTTGGACACGGTAGCTGTCTCCTGGCTGAAGAGGAGGGTTGGTGGGCCCCCCTCCTACCCTGGTGGGCCTGTCTGAGAGGAGAGGTTGTCAGAGGGGCTGCTGCTCGGTGGCGGATCTCACCCTCCAGGAAGCTGCAGGCTGGCCATGACATAGGTCTCCCGCGTCAGTGAGCTTGACAGCGCCTGGCCGGATTTCTTCAGTGCAGCTTGCCCACACAGGTGTGCATGTCTTCACAACCCCAAAGGATACATCTGAAGTGTAGCCGCAGGCTCTCTGCCGTTGTCTCTCCAAGCTGCCTGTTTTCTTCTTGGTGTCGCGATGGAGTATGTGGCCCCTTTCTCCAGATGGTACTTCTCCTCAAGCATTCCAGCAACCTCCTCCTCAGGTCCTCAAAATGAATACTGTTTCCTCTCTCACTTCTCCTTGCCTTGCCTCTTCCTCCCTCTGGAGGGGCTTCAGGGCCTTCAGCAGCATGGCTTTGAGGCCTTGGAGGCTGGCTCATCACAGCAGCAGCAGCAGCAAAGCAGCAGGAGAAGCACCACAGGAGAAGCACCAGCAGCACCAGCAGCACCAGCATGGAGAAGCACAAAGCAAGCACCAGCAAAGAAGCCACCAGCAGAAGCAACACCAGGAGCACCACCACCAGCAGCAGCTGAAGCACCAGCAGCGTTCAGATGTCAGTGGCAAGGGGGGGATGGTGGTTCTATCCTTTCTTCGCCAGGCTGGCAGGAGTAGGCACAGGCTTCTCTTCTTCCCTGACTGACCAAACCATGGTGTCTGTCAAGATCTCTGGCAGCAGGTCTTTCCTCTGAATGGTGACTGCTTGCGAGCTGCATCCTTTTATATCCATGGAGCTGACGCAATTCATCCTTCCCACATGCACAGTGACCACTTTGCATCCACTAGGCATCCGCTAGGCATCCTATAGGCGTCCGTGATGCATCCGCGTCATCCTCTCTGCATCCGCTCCTTCCGCTACACGTCCGCTTTGCTATTCTCCCCCAGAAGCCCTGCGGATGTATCATCTGCTTCTATCCACTTCCATCCACTAGGCTTCCTACGAACATCCGCTTACCATCCTCGCTACGTACTACCCCTGCCCGTTCCTTTCCGTTGTTGTCCGTTCTGTTTACGCAAATTTTTGCCACTTTTCAGAGCGGATAACAACAGATGGAGCCACCCCCGAAATTTTGCTCATCCGCTGCGTCCTTTTTGCATACATTTTTCATCCGTTGGCCAGTGTGACCTAGCCTTAAGGGATTGTTAACTAAAGCACCAGTTCTGAGATACTATGATGTTGATTAAAAAGGCTACTCTTTTGCTGATGCTACCGCTCAGCAAACAGCAATATTTCAAGGTCAAGGGATGTTTCTAGTGCCATACCCTCTGAAAGACAGCAGAATTATTTTCATACTGAGAGCAATTTTAACCGTGATGTCATAATGTACATATGTATACAAAATGTCATCATTTCATTTGTGGAAATAAGAGTGAAGATGGAGAATGATCATAAAACCCTTGGAAGCCATTGTCAGAAAAGCTACACAGCCTTTTAAAAACTATCCACAGGAGCTGTTGTGTGGCACAGTGGTCAGAATGCAGTACTGCGGGTTAATTCTGCTGACTGCCATGAGTTTGATCCTGACCGGCTCATGGTTGACTGAGCCTTCTATCCTTCTGAGGTTGGTAAAATGAAGACCCAGATTGTTGGGGGCAATATGCTGACTCTGTAAACTGCTTGGAGAGGGCTGTAAAGTACTATGAAGTGGCATGTAAGTAAGTGCTTTTGCTATTAAAGATAAAATCATCATCTGATACTGATCAAGAGGTAGCAAAGATGGATGTTTTTGTATAATGGGGAAAAANGCTTTTGCTATTAAAGATAAAATCATCATCTGATACTGATCAAGAGGTAGCAAAGATGGATGTTTTTGTATAATGGGAAAAAAAATCAAATCAAAAGAAAATGCTAAAATACCTCCACCCTGCTCTTTATAATGCATTTGTTTAGTTTTACATTCTATGGAATACATAGAAAGTGTTAACATTCTTATGTTAAATTTTAGATTGCAATAACACAGGGAAAAAGAATAATAAGGATAATATAGTTATCATTCAGGTTAGACTAGGCATAGAAGCCCAGTAATTAATATTGCATAGCTATAAAGCCATAAATACCTACGGTAGAAGCCCAATAATGAATTTTGACCTTTTGAAAACACTATGTATATTTACCAGCCGAAGCTGGCATAATGAAAACTATCGTCTTACAGTGTTTTGTGAGTGGAAGCCAGATGCTGTTTCAAGTCAGAATGGGATAAGCAGAGGGCTCTGCATTATGCATCAGCTTATTGCAAAACAGACTAGAAAATGAAAATCAAGAACTTTGGGCAAAATGCTCTGAATGATTAGCAGTATCAAAAAGAGAATGCTTGAACGTAGAATACTACACTGGAATTCAGGATCCAGTGAAATGGACTGCATTCTCTTTCCATCACCCAGCACCTGCCCCATCTCTCATTTACGTAGCTGTGTGAAGCCCGTTTCTGAGAAGTGTGTCTCTCCTGGATTGCCTCTATTAATATCTTGTCATCCCCAAAAGTCACACTTCATCTCCTCCCACTTTTCTGTTCTGCAAGGGATTGGATTCCAGTGCAAAGCCTGTGGCACATCTAAGCTTCCATCTGTTCTGTCACCAGAGCCAATTGCCAAGAATTGTGAGTGTTCACACAAAGCTTGGAAGATAAATGGGACTGTATTTTGAAGAAAGAATCCTTCCTGCACACGGGCCTAAGGCCCGTAAAACCATCATAATTAAAGCAAAGAAATGCTGCAGTATAGGTGGATACCTCTTTAAAGCCTTGTCAATTATCAACTTAAATTGATGCACTCCAGGTAGTTCTTGACTTATGACCACAATCAACTCCAAAATTTATGTTGCGAGATGAGATCTTAAGTGAGTTTTGCTCTATTTTTGACCTTTCATGCCACAGTTGTTAAGTGAATCACTGAAAGTTGTTATAAGTTAGTAACACAGTTGCTCAGTGAATCTGGCTTCCCCACTGGGTTTGCTTGTCCAAAGGTCGCAAAAGGGGATCACATGGGGCACCGCAAAAATCATAAATATGGACTAGTTACCAAGCGGTTGAATTTTGATCAGATACCCATGGGGATACTGCAATGGTCCTAAGTGAGAAAAATGGTCATACATCACTTTTTCACTGTAGTTATAACTTTGAATGGTCACAAAATGAATGGTTGTAAGTGGAAGACTTCCTGTAAAGTGGAGTGAGAAAAGCAGCCAAGGTTACATTCTCCAAAAGGAGGAGTCAGATTTACTTTTATTACGGATCAGCATCATAGAACGATGAGTTGTTGCGTGTATAGTATAGGACAGTGATGGCGAGCCTTTTTGTTTTGGTGTGCCAAAAGTGCACATGCATGCAATGCGCCCTGCCCCCCTATGCATGCATGTGCAACACTCCCCTTACCTGCACTGCGCATGTGTGCACCTCCCGGCTGATTTTCAGCCTGTTTGAGGCCATTTTCGCCCTCCCAGGGGCTCAAGGGTAGCCTCTGCAGCCTTGCAGTGCCATAGGTTTGGCATCATGACTATAAGACCACTAAGAAACACAATTTAGTAAAGTCCTGATAGTCCCATGGCTTTCCAAGGGCAAGGAACTTGCAATACTGCAAACAAAAGAGGCTTGTGCATTGAGATCATTAAAAATAAACCAGCAATCTGGAGACAATTCCACAGTTGATACAAGGCTTTTGAGTTCTTGGAATGAAAAGAGGTGCTCTCTTTTGATCCAGAAAGAGGCAACCCAATTGCAAATACCCTTCCTGCTATTTTCTGGTGTAAAGGAGACCATCATTCCAAGGAAGAAAATGCTAAAGTTCATGAGTACTTGTTAAAAGTAAGAACAAAATTTAACTAAAAACAATCGTGGGAAACCTGGAGGAGGCTGACTACCAATACATAAAACAGCTAAGTGAAAACAGAGACATTTATTTAGGATAGAATGAAGTGTAGCAGGTGGACTTGACTGGTCTTCGCCTTCTCCTGTTTGTAAAGAAAGACAATACACAACAGTAAAAAATTGTAGAGGGTCACCTTGCCAGCAACTTAAGGGTTTGCTCAGGATGTCATTTGTTCCAGCCATTTCAAAATTTTGCTCTATCCTTGTGTTGGGGCGAGCAAGAAATGTATGGAGAACAAGATGATCTTCAGAAGGGCCTCCCTTGGACAGGAGAGGTACCATGTCCTAAACCATGTAAAGGTTTAAAGATTAATGCCATCATCTTAAATTGAGCCTGACAACCAGCACAAATCTTTTAGTGAAATGTGCTCCTTGTCCTCTTTAGCAGCCCAGCTGCTGTATTTGGCATCAACTGCAACTTACTTTTCAAAGATAGCCCCTGAATCATCAATTACTTCTTAAATTAATGGATATATAAATAATGGGTCAAAATCAAATCAGACTACATCAAGCTGAGATTATATCTGATGGTACTTGTTGGGAAACCTCTAAGGTAGGGGTTGGTCCAACCTTGGCAACTTTAAGGCTTGTGGACTTCAACTGCCAGAATTCCCCAGCCAGCCATTTTGGAAGTTGAAGTCCACAAATCTTAAAGTTGCCAAAGTTGTCTCTTCACTAGTCTAAACTCCTGATTTAGAGGTTTCCAAACAAACACCATCAGATCCAACCTTGCTTGTCTTCCATCTTCAAAGAAAATATTGTTAAGACTACTTAGTAGTTAAAGATGAAAATAATATTTTTAAAAATTCTCTTTTGCACATTGTATGTTTAAACATGCACTGTATGGTCCTTTGAATTAAGTTGGTTAGTGCTGAGAAATTTGATCTTTTGAAACATATGCAATATGTTAGGTTTCCTACCCATTACATGAGAGGTAAAGTTAAGTAACCAGGAATGGATGTGATCTTTGGTATATTTGGGTAACATTGGGGGAGGGGTACAAGCAGAACCCCCTTAGAGCCCTCCATAGATGCCTTCTCAATCATTTCCCTCCAGGTATGTGTCCTCTGCAGTGGCACTGTATTTCTTGTATTCCCACCATTGAAACTAACTTTTCCTCCAGGCTTCCAATAAAAGGTGAAGGAGACACTTTTCTTCCATTGGGAAGAAAAGAAGGATCATGTTTGAAACATTCCCCTATCTCAGGGGTGTCAAACTCAACTCCCGCGGGCCGGATGCAGCCCACGGGATGCTTAGTTCTGGCCTGCGGAGACAGGCCCATGGCTCTCCCGAGCACCTTTTTAGCTGGCAGAGGGTTGCAAGAGGCCGTCGCAGGCAAAAATGGAGCTCGGGAGCCCGTTTTTGCTGGCAGAGCATTCAGGCCACCAAAGGTGCTCCCGACATGAGTGACATCACACTAGCCATGCACACCTTGGTCACGCCCATCCCGGCCCACTGAGGTCAAACACAATCCAGATGCAGCCCTCAATGAAATCGAGTTTGACATCCCTGCCCTATGTCTATCCATTTCAATTGCTTCCTCTCCCCACCCCTTGTGCAAGAAGAGCTGTGGAGGCCCAACAACTAATACGTTTCCGTTCTCCCACTCTACAGGACCCAGCTAGTTGCATAGTCACATAGAATTCCTCATCTTTGTGTCTATCTATATTTATTGATTGATTAACCTATAGGCCATATCAATGTCCAGGTTCAAACAAATTTACCAATAAAATTCTAAACAAACAATTTGAAATGAGAGTAGGGTAAATAGTTATAGGATAAAATACAATAATTTAATACATAAAAACTGTATGTAAAATAGAATAAAATGACAAAATTATATTTCTGTATCACCCTTGCAATCTAACCCAATCAGGCCCACATATGCTGATCTCAGTCAGACCATTTTAGTCAGAAATTGTGCTGTATTAAATGTCATTTTCATAATTTGGCCACATACAAGGTACATTGTTTTAATATGGGCCTCCCACTGGGCAGATGTTTAATATGTGGATCAAGATACTTAACTCTTGCCCCCACCCCTATACAAACAGCAATATGTCAGTCAGATATTTTAGTATCTATTTCTGTCTCGGAAACTTCTCATACCTTCTTGCTTTCATGTAATCTTTTAACTTGGGAAATACCCAAATGGGGATATGAAGGAAGAGACAGAGAAGCCCAGGTAGAGTCCCCAAAAAGATCCCACCCCTCTTCATGCTGAGGTGCCATATGTTTTCCCTGCTACTTATTGATATGCTAAAAACAGGAAATACCAGAGAAGGAAAGCATTCAAGGATTTGCACCACTTTATTTGGCAGTTATTTTGAATAGCTACAGAGGAGAGGAAAGGGACTGGCAACAAGGCAGCAAATTTTATGCTAGGACTGTCACTGGTTTATGCCTGTTCAAGTGTACAGTACTTTAGTTCAGTAGGGTGGAAAGGCTTTTAGAGAAAGAAGTGACACAATTGACTTAAATCCTGGCATCTAAAGACATGGTCTGCAACCTGTAACCTTTTGACTAATTCCCCTCCATTCTGGAGCCCTAGATAACCTTTCTGTTTGACTAATGAAATACGTAAGCACCAGTCATGCTTTATATGTCAATATCCCATTTTTAAGACGAGTGCAGCCTGGCCAGAGTATTGTGGAGTCGCTTCTTTCTGCTCTGCCAGATAGATCTCTCCATTTGATGCCCCAGAGGGATTTATAGAAGCATCAGCCTGGCTCCAAATCCAGGAAATTTACATTTAAAAAAAAAAACACCCACAAATTGAACTTTTCCAGTGCTCTATATTTAGTTGCTGCATGACATTGAATCAGAAATTGCCTTGCTATTTGAAATATCTGCGTGTGGTTATGATTTTATTCTCCTGAACTGGACAGCAGCATCTCTTTTGTGACACACACATGCACACACACACACATGCACACACACAATCCTGCACTTACCTTTAAATTTGTTATGATACCCTGAAAGTATAAACTCCCATGGGATTAACAAATCTGTGGCATTTCACTGTAGTCAGCAGAGCTTCCATAATTTAGTCTAGCAGTTCTAGTTGATGTTCTATCCTGTTTTCTATATTAAGCACTCTGTCTCCTATTAGCTCCAGGGAGTTTTGTTTTCCCCACTCCCCAATTATTATGCAGCTCAGTCAGTGCATCATCTCTTTTTACAACCTTCTAAATAGTTCCCAGGGTCTAAGATCTTTTGAAATTTTCCCTTAACCCACGCAATAACTTGCAAGAGCATTTTAGTCATTTTAGTCATCAGCACAGCTCTGTGGGCTGCCCTGGCAGAGCAAGAGGGCTAAGAGTAGGAGCAAGGGAAATACCTGACTTCATATCTGATATTCATACAGTAAGAAAGGAGGTGCTTCCAGGTAAAACTTTCATTATGTAGAGATATCAAATGTTTTGGCAAAGGGAGGAGGAGGAATTCACATGTTGCAGCCCTCCTGTGTCTTCCTTCACATAAAACCATCTTGATGTTCAAGTTGAGTTTGATTCCTGGTGACACACCATGTTTTCCCCCTTTGACAACTAACTGTTGGCAGGAATTGCTCTGGTTTGCTCTTTCCTCCTTCCATGTTGCTTTTCCATTTTCCTGGGATTTTCTGATGATCTCTCCTACAAATATTAACCTAAACATTTTTCAAGATTCTCTCAGGGAAGCAAATCAATCATCACCAATTATGACATGCTTTCTTTAGGGATGGACAATTATTAATATTTTCTATTTTTGTCAGTTTTTTATTTCTCCACCTGGATCTTGTTTCCCCTTTCTCACATGCCTTTCACCATTTCTGCTGAATATATATTTTTCGTACATGCTGCCCTAATAATCACATATTTGCAAATATCGCTTCATAAAGCATGGTTTATTGTTAGAGAAATTAAACATTTGAAACAGCAAATTTGAGATCTAATAGGATTTTGGTTTTGGAAATACAAATGAGGTAATTTTTATATTTAGCTATGTTTAGAAATTCAACTGTAAACCATGATTTGTGGGTAGTTGATAATGGAGCATCACAGTGAATTACTAAAAATAGAGAGAGGTTTGTAAAGGTGTCCACGAGTAAGCAACATGTATCATTAGCAAATGGATGGAAGATGAAAGCACCTGGTGAAGGTACTGCATATTGTTCATGTAACTCAAGGGCTTGAGTTAATATTGGTTATGTAGTAATCTTTAGGGGAGGTAACTGTATAGTAGAGAAAGAGGGTAAAAGTGTTACTGCTACTTTAGAGAATGATTTATATATTATACGTGATGACCAGTTGCAGATGGCTAACTCGGTTTATAACAATGTTAAGCCACATGAAATGCTGGAACAAACTGTTGAATTGTCAGAAGGAGTAAAATTAAAATCCTGCAGCAAGTATTTAAACTGTAATGCCTGTAACCAGGAGAAAAGCAAGGTTACTCCAGCAGACAGACTAAATGGGTTTTAGACCAAAGAACCTTTAGAAGTTGTGTTTGCTGATATAATTGGTCCTAAGAAACCCAGTTTGGGAGGTGCCTGCTATGCTTTGAGTATTATGGACCATTACTCACGGTATGGTTTCTATTTAATGAAAAACAAAACAGAAACATTCCAACATTTCTTTAATTGGCTAAGGTTTGCAGAGTGAAAAATGAAACAAAGGGTAATGACTTTAGTTACAGATAAAGGGACTAAGTTTATTAACAATAGATTCCAAACTATGTTAAAATTGGCTGGTGTCGAGCATCAATGTTCTGCACCTTATAGGCCACAACATAACTCGTTGATAGAACAAAGAGGGCAAACATTACAAGCTATGGCTTGCACTAAGTTATCTGATTCAGGTTTGCCTGAAACACTGTGGGGTGAGGCTATAATGTGTAGCAACCATGTTTTAAACAATGTGGTTAACACAGCAACTGGTGAATTGCCATTCAATCATTGGCATGGCAGAAAACCAAATTTAAGTTATCTACACACATTTGGAGTCCAGCATGGATGCATATTCCCTCACAAATAAGACTGGAAGGGCAACATAGAGCTAGGAAATTATTTTTTCATAGGTTACTAAGCCAACCATAGATCATTTAGATTTGGAGATCAAGGCAGAGCTAATATTTACTGCAGCACTAATGCTAAATTTCTTGAGCACATTGGGTGGCATAAACTGGAACAAGAATCCAACAATGATGTTATTATTGACACCCAAGTAGTCCCTAAAGATGAAACAGTTAAACCATCAATAGCCATTAAAGAGGAAAAACAAGAGGAGGAAGAACAAGTACAGGAGGAAGTAGAAGAACAGGAG
>BHFT01049925.1:0-24322 GCA_004320025.1 Laticauda laticaudata | reverse complement strand
GAACTGCTTAGAATGTTAACAACTGGTTCTAGCGAATAGGTGCAAACTGGTAGAATCCCACCCCTGCCTATTGCCCCCAACAATCTGGGTCCTCATTTTACTGACCTCAGAAGGAGGGAAGGCTAAGTCAACCTTGAGCCTGGTGAGATTCGATCTGCCATATTGGAGGCAGCGAACAGTCAGCAGAAGTAGCTTGCAGTATTGATTGGTTCTAATGTGTACAATTGTGATTTCAAGTCAAAGAAAATACTTCAGTGCATAAATTAATTGGTGGAATTTAATCTTACAAGACATGCTGATGACCATTAGCTGAAATGGCAATCTGACAGAAGCCCCCAATTATACATTGATATGCTCTTCCCTATGTTTATGAAATGGATCTTCTCCTTAAAACATATGTTCCAACTCAAGTATCAGTTCTTATGAGGTAACAGTCGGGAAGGCCTATTAAATGTATAACTTGCCCGTGGCTAGTCACTGATAAATAGGTCATTTGTGTACTTCAGTTGAACTTGTGTTATATTCTCTTTATTATGCTGATTTGCGTTGCTTCATTCTCCTCTATATCCATTTGCTGTCAATTCTTTTCTTGCTATAAATGTGGCAACATTTTATGGTTCTTTAAGAACTTTGCAGGAGCTACCTGCCGACTTTGAATGTCATGAAATGCTAAGAGATGGTTTATGCCTGGAGCAGCTGCAACCTAATAACTCTGTTCAGAATTGATCCTCTCTGTTGAACCATTCAGGAAGAAAAAGAAGCTAGGCCCTAGCTTCTGTCTAGCCTGCTGGCCCTCACCTTTTTTTGTGAGAGCTCTGGTTCTTAAAGCAGTAACATGTTTTTTTACCCCTTGCCAGATTACTTATTGCTTTAAGCATTCAAAGCAGTAGAAGGGCATGACTGCATTTCAGACTTTAAGGAACAAGAGCCCCCCACCCTTCTTAAGCCCTAAAGCAATGAGATCTCTTTTACCTGCATTATAAAATCAAAACAGAATAGCACATTAGACATGCTGGCAATGGTACATTGCATGCAGGCATGGATCTAAATAATCTATAGTGTCTATGAACTGAGGTTGTGAAGCCATTACCTTCAATTATTTTTTATTTGTAGTCTTCAGGTGTTTTTTTTTTCTTCTCCCCTTGACAAATAAGATTTCCGATGTTCAGAGAGCCAGATTGCATTGATATTTCCATGGCAACTCTGTATGACATTTCAGAGGCTGACATGGAGTCTTTAATATAATTTAAATATCAAATAAATATTTTTTTAAAAAAACTGTTGGTTCTCATGAAAATTTTTTGAAAAGCAGTTAAAAATGCTCTTAAAATGTAACAGAAAGCACTTAACAGCATTAATACCATCACTTAAAATTAAATGTTTTTTAATGAAACAGTAATAAATGTTGTAGGGTAGAACTGAGTTTCGATTATGTTTTCTCTGGTTTTTACATCACCTGAAATTTGATTATCCAGTTCAATTACTGAATGGTCTGGTGCATCTCCTCAAAATACTGAAGTCAATATAGATCTATAAAAGCAGATGGGAAATATCTGACTGTAGGCATCTTAAAAGCTTGGTGCCTTCTCTTGTTTGTGAATAAGTAAAGTTTATTTAAATCAACTTTCCCTAATAAAGTCTTCCACAGATGTGTTGGAACTGCAAATCCCAACATTCCAAATGAATTCTCTCTCAGAATTGTAGGTGTTACATGCACAACTCAAGTTAGGGAAGATATCTGTAGAAATTCTTGTATGCAGCAACAGGAAAATGCCAGGCCCTGTGTGTCTTTCTATGCAATAATGATTGACAGATAGGGGAAAGAGAATGGTTGGAACATGTAGACAGGGATCAATTAATTTGGTAAATGGGATAGCAAATGTATTTTTCCTAGCCTTGATCTTTTTTGGAATGTACACAAGAACCCATACACACACCACACAAGTGGCTTAAATACATACATACTGCATATTGAGTGGAGGGAGAGCTCTGTACTTCTGGTTGAAAGGTTTGAGTGTGCGTACATATACAAATGCACACACACCAGCCCTAGTCCAAAGTAGTCATAGAGCAAGGGTGTCAAACTTGCAGCCTGTGGGCTGGAAGTGTCACACATTGGCCATGCCCACCTCTGGTTTAGTGAAGGGGAAAAAAGCTATCATAGACACTCAGTCCCTCCCTCCCTCCCGCTGTGTGTGTGTGTGTGTGTGTGTATGTATGTATACATACTTTGCATTTGCTACCAGACCATCAAATAACTGGTGCAGTAGAGAGGAAGTTAACCCAGGACTGGACAGTCTCCCCAGTGAGTTATATAAAAATATATATGAAATTTTGGAATCAACAATATTGAAAGTATATAATGAGGCATTATTAGAAGCCAGATTACCCGAATCCTGGTCTGAGGCATATATCACCCTAATCCCAAAAGAAGGTGCCAATCAGCAACTAATTCAGAATTATAGACCAATCTCATTGTTGAACTCCGATTATAAATATTCATGACAATATTAGCAGAAAGGATGAAACCAATATTGAATGAAACTGTATACCCTGATCAGAATGGTTTTCTACCAAATAGACAGATAAGGAACAACACAAGAACAGTGCTAAATGCTATTGAGTACTATGAAGCTTGCCCTGAAAAGTAAGCAGCGCTAATATTTTTAGATACACAAAAATTGGCAATTTCTGTTTCAACAAATTAAAAAAATGAACCTTGGAATAAATATTGAAAAAACACTCTGGGCAATATATTCTAGGCAAAAGGCAAGTGTACTATTAAATGGGGATCGCACGGATGATTTTAAGATAGCCAAGGGAGTGAGGCAAGGGTGTCCACTATCACCTCTGCTATTTATTCTGTCTTTAGAAGTGTTATTAGCCCAAAACAGATGAAACTCAGAAATAAAGGGGATTAAAATCAAGAAAGAAGACTATAAGATCCAAGCATTTGCAGATGACTTAGTATTTATTGTAGAAGACCCACTAAATACTGGACATATATTGCTGCAAGAAATAGAAACAATTGGGGAGGTGGCTGGACTTAAAATTAATAAGGATAAAACAAAAATGATAGTTAAAAATTGACAGTAGCCAGAATAGCTTTCACACAATTATGGAAAAGAGCCAATATTCTTCCAGAAGATCTAGTCATACAAAAAGTATTGGACTGCACGGAAATGGATAAGCTCACATTAGAAATGAAAAATAAGGAGAATTTCGACTATTATGCAATATGGGATAAATGGTATGAGTGGCTAAAATATATATATAAAGATTAGGATTATTGTAAATAAAGTACGAGACCTTAAGAATTGTTCACACACACTCACACACACACACGTGTGTGTGTGTGTGTGTGTGTGTGTGTGTGTGTACATATATATATATATATATAAATATCAACGTTTCAGCAGAATCTCATCTGCCCATTATCAAGCGCTTCTGTAATGGATGTGGGTCTCAGCAGCTCCCTGGTTTTAACATTTGAAGGCTGGCTCCATGTCTGATTGGCTAGGACCGGTCTGTGTTCATTGGATTTGGAGTTTGATTGATTGGGTGTTTTGGTTTCTTCTGTCTGTTTTGTGCCGCTTTGAATTGGGCTGCAACCACTCTGTTTCTTGTGGTTGGAGGCTTTCCAGTGAGCTTGGCTGCCATGTGAAAGGATGGGCTTGCTCTTCATTAGCAGCTGCTATTGCATTAGCAAGCTGGGTTTCCACCTGGTGCCTGGTGGGGGGGTGTTTGAGGTGGAGTGCCATCAGAGGGAGTCTGTCATGATGCTCAGGTGTGGGGTGTTTGAGTTGGAGGCATCAAAGGGAGTCCTGTCTGTGCTCAGAGTGCCTGGATGCCTGGGGGGGGGGGTGTTTGAGTTGGATGGGCATCAGAGGGAGTCCTGTCTGTGCTCAAGGTGTGGGTGTGTTTGAGTTGGTAGGCATCAAAGGAGTCTGCTCTGTGCTCAGGTGGTTTGTCTGTTTTGTGGGCGTGAGAGATCTTTCTATTTCGAGAGTGCAGGTTTCCAAATGATTGAAACAGTCTGCTGAATATCTCTCTCATTGCATCGCTGGTCAGGTCTTTTTCAATCTCTATGGTTTCTCTGATGATTACCTGTGGTTGGGTTTTCTATAGTGGCTAGGGTTTAGTCCATTGGAAGTTGATTGTTGTCGACCTGTGGTTTTCATGTGTTGGGACTAGTGAGGAGGTGTGTTCCTATGCTTTTTTACTGCACTTTTTGTGTTCTATTCTAGGCGGGTACTTTAATCTTCCTATTTGGTCTGTCCAATGTATGTGGCCGGCATGAATGTACAGGGAATTTCGTATATTGCTGGTTTTCCAGGTCAATTTGTCTTTGGGTTTCTCCAGGATGCGCTTGCTAATTTTCTTGTCTGTTTTGAAGACAGTTTGAGTGTGATGCCTGTGTAGTATCTTACTGATTTTATCTGAGTAACCTTTATGTAGGGCAAGACAGCTGTTTCCATAGGGTCTGTTGGTCTCTAGGTCTCTGTATGTCTTCGGTGTGTTTTTTTGTGGATCAAGTTGGTGATTCTTGTTTTTTTTGGATAGCCATTGGCTGTCAATTACTTCAGTCAGGGTGCCCTACGTTAGTCTTTATATGTGTCTTGTCTGCCAGGCGTTTTGGTCTGGTAATTAGTGTTTTCCGCACATGAAATTTATCTTGTGCTGGGGTGGCTGGTGGGATTGGCGTTTGAGGTAGCGGTGTTGTGTTTTCTTTGTGATATAGGGTGTTCCCAGATGTGCCAGTTTGTTCTTTTGTAGATTAGTACATCTAGGATGGTAGTTGTTTGTTTATCTTCCGTTTCATGGTGAAACTTGATTTTGGGGTGTGTGTTGTTTAGGTGTGTTAGGAACACTTGTTTAGGTTTTCTTTTCTAGGGGCAAATCAACAATGTGTCATCGAATGTATCCTTAGCCATTAGTTTGGTTTGTGGGTGGCTTAGCCAGGGCTCGGATTCGGAATTCTTCCATGAACAGTTTTTCAATGTCGGGTGACAAGTGCGTGATACTTCATAGGGCTCCTTCAATTTGCTTGTTCTTTCTCCTTTGCAATATGAATAATGTGTTGGTAACTAACAGAACACTGTCCAACAAGCACACTATTTCATACACAAGAGAAAAGCATCCTACAAGCAAAATTGAAAGGAGCCCCTTGGGATCCACTACTTGTCAGCCGTCATTGGATAACCTATTCATGGAGAATTCGAATCAGAGCCTGGCTAATGCCCCCACAAACCCAAACACTGGACTAAGATACATCGATGACACTTTTTGTCACTTCCAGCACTAAAACCTAGAGGCCTTATAGAAAACCCAGCCACAGAATCATCAGAGAGCATTTGCAGGTTCCTAGAGATTGAAAAAAGGACCTGACAGCCATGATAGAAGAGATGATTCAGCAGACTGTCAATCATTTTGAAGCCTGCACTCTCAAATGAAAGGATCTCGCCACGCCACAAAACAGACAACACCAGAGCACCAGACAGAGCTCCCTTTGATGCTCCAATGCAAACACCCCCACACCTGAGCACAAGACAGACCTCCCTCTGATGCCTCCCAAATCACGACCCCACCTCCCGACCAGCCACCCAGGCACCTGGCACAGACAGACATCCCTTTGATGCCTACCAACTCAAAACCGCCCACACCTGAGCACAGAAACCAGATCCCTTGATGCTCCAAGCTCAAATACCCCACGACCTGAGCACAGACAGACTACTCCTGATGCCTCCCAAACCTCAAACCTCCCCCACCAGCGCGCACCGCAGGTGAAACTCAGCTTGTCTAAGAATAGCAGGCTTGCTAATGAGAGGCAGAGCCGTCCTTTTCACACGCAGCAGATAACGAAATCATAAAGACTGAACTATGCACCCTGACTGAAGTATTGACAGCCATGGCTTCCACAAAACAAAACCCACCAGCTTGATCCCAAAAACACACCAAGATCAGTAACAGAGACCTAGAAAGAACAACGACCTATGGAACAGCTGTCTTGCCCTACATAAGAGTACTACAGACAAAAATCAGTAAGAATACTACACCAGGCATCACATCAAGACATGTCTTCAAAACAGACAAAAAATAGCAGCCATCCTGAGAAACCTAAAAGACAACATTGACCTGAAACCAGGACATAGCGACATTTCCCGTTCATCATTCCGGCCACATACATTGGACAGACCAAGTAGAAGAAGTAGTGACCGCGCCTAGATGAAACACTAAAAGATGCAGTAAAAGACCGCTGGACAGACCACCTTCTCAGCATAGGTCCAACACATGAAAACACAGGTCACAACATCAGACTTCATGAGCACTAAAACTAGCCCCCAACTATTAGGGAAAAAAAACCCCCCCAGCCCCCAACAGAATGCAATTCAGGTGAAGGAGAGCCAATAAAAGAGATGAAAAAAAAGGGACTACAGCAGAAATAGAAGAGATGATTCCAACGCAGACTGTCCAAATCATTTGAAAAAACCTGCACTCTCAATAGAAAGTCTCCATCACCACAGCCAGGCAAACACCTGGGCAGCAGACAGACTCCCTCTGATAGCTCCAACTCAAACACACCCCCACGAGGCACCAGTGTGAACCCAGCTTGCTAATGAATAGCAGCCCTGCCTATGAAGAGAGTTGCTTGATGAGTTACGCAGCCGTCCTTTCACACAGAGCCAAGCTGCATTGACAGTTCCCTCGCAACATCAAGAACAGAGGGTTGCCAGCCAATCAAAGCCACAAAACAGACAGAAGAAACCAGAAACACCAATCAATCAAACGCCAAGTCCAATGAACACAGACTCCAGCTCAAATAGCCAATCAGAGATAAGGACCGCCCTCAAATTTGAAACAGAGGAACTGTGAGACCACATCCACCACAGAATGCCTATCGATGGGAGATGAGATTCTTGCTGAAACGTTCTTACAAGATTTAACAGAACTCAATGAACGTGCGGATAATACCCGAGGAAGCTAAACAGCACATACACACACACACACACACACACAACACACACAACACACATATATATATGGTTATGTGTGGTCGTGTTTTTGGGTTGTTTGGGTTGGTGATGATGTGAATGTTGTTCAGTCTTTGTGTCAGGTATTTTCCCACGTCCTTTTAGCTGTGCTTAAAGTTGTAGCATACGTTTGGCAGAATCTTCATCTGCCATCACTCAGCTTCCTGTATTGTGTTCGTCTATGAGATCAGGACTTTCACAGCCGTTTCAGTTTTAAATTTTGGGCGCTGGCCTATTGCTGTGGCAGAATGGTTTTTCATTCACCCTGATTGATTGGGTCTTGGTCTGTGCTTTATTGCGGTCTGGACATTTGCTGTGTTCTGACTTGATGGTGTTTCTAATATTTCTTCTGTCTGTTTTGTGGCTTTTTTTGTGTGTCTTGATGGCTGGCAAACATATGTGTCCTGTATTGGAGGTTTTACGTGCAGCCTTGGCCTCTAATAAATGACGGCTATCATTTGTTAGAAGCTAGGTTCATCTGGGTGTTTGGTTTGGGTGTGTTTGAGCTGGGGTATAGGGGGGGTTGTTTGTGTCCAGTGTGTAACCTGGTGTGTGGTGTGGATGATTTTTGTTTGAGAGTACAAAAACATCACTAAAACATAATAGAGATCTAGTAGTGAACAGACCTATGGAACAGCTGTCCTGCCCTACTAAGAGTACTACAGACAAAATCAAGTAAGAGATACTACACAGGCATCACTCAACGACTGCCTTCAAACAGACAGAAAAATAGCAGCCATCTTTTAGAAACCCCAAAGATAAAATTGACCTGGAAAACCAAGATGATTACGAACGTCCCCTGTGCATCATGCCCAGCCACCTAACATTGAACAGACAACAGAAGAATAAGTACCGCCTAGATGAACACAAAAAATGCAAGCAAAAAAGCTGGAACACACTCCTCGCTAGTCAAAATGAAAGCCCATCAGAATCATAGCATCAGCTTCAATGGCACCAAAATCTACACTATAGAAACCCCAGCCACATAATTTATCAGAGAAGCCATAGAATTTGAAAAAGACCTGAAAGCATAAATAGAAGAGATGATTCCACTAGATGTCAATTATTTGAAGCATGCACTCTCAAAACATGAAAACTCAAAGCTGTGGATAACCTGAACTCACAAGACGAACACAATACAGAAGCCTGATGATGGCAGATGAGATTCTGCCGAAACGTTGCTCCAACTTTAAAAGCACAACTAAAAATGTAATAAAAATGATTGAATAAGAATTTTAAAAAAGATGCAGTGGAATTCCATATTAGGAGGACATGTTTAATGCCTCTCTGAGGGTTTTCTATTCTCTTGTGAAAAATTCCTTTTTTAAAAACATATTACACTGAAATTTTGTTTGTTCCTCTTGTTTTATCTGATGCACTCTTATTTTGATATGTTAAAATGTAAAATGTCATTTAATATTTTAAATTGTTATTATATCCTTCAAAAACCATGCTATTATGCGCCATCATGTAGTTTTCAAATTCTGGCAACCACATCAATAGATTTTCTCCCTGATGATCTAACTTGGTCTATCAGGTCTTCCAATGGTGCACTTACCTCGCACCAGATCATCCTCTTCTCTTTCCTTTTATCTTTCCTGGAATTAAAACCTTCTCCAGAGAGCCAGGTCTTTGCATAATATGTTGATATTTTGCATAAAATAGGGTATTTTGAACCTGTTTAAAATCCAGTCACCATAATAATTGAATAATTTTGTATCAGTTCAGAAATGAAATGAATAATTTTGTATCAGTTCAGAAATTTTTGTATCAGTTCAGAAATGAATACCATAAAATTAAAATCTGAACATTTTTCTGGATAAGCAATTTACTGTAACAGTGATATAGCTCCTTTGCATCACTTAACTCAGAGTCACCCTATTGCATCTAATCCAATATTTGTAGATCCTTTTCCCACAGTTTTCTAACTATAACAACTCTATATCCAGAGAAACTTACCATATTACTATTACATTCCTGACTTATTTTGTTTGTCTTTTGTGGGAATTTTGTTGCATATTTTCTCATCATACTTTCGCTCATCAGGTTTGTTTATACTTCTGCAATTTTATTTTTCTCCTATGTAGATTCTTTCAGTTTTTTTAAAAAAATATTGCCACTGTTTTGGTTATATATATCAAGAGGTTTCTTGGAGGCTCCAGGAATGGGTAGATTTGCCCTTTTGCAGACTGTAGGAATCAGGTTAATTTTCTTAACTTTGGACAGTATTTTTAAAAACATGTGTGGCTGGACACCAAATGTTGGACAGATGGTTCTGGAGAAAGCAGGAGTTCTGCTTATAGTCCTAGTTTGCTAAAACCAATTTGGGCATGACAAGCTGGCAAAATTACTGTGGAAAATATATGTTTTGTATTAAAACTAACTCTGTCTAAGCCTGATTAGTTCAGCTATCTACACATAAATTGGTAACAATCTTTAGAGAAAGCACATGAAACTGCTGACTGACATCTGTCAGTGTGAAGCATTTAAACCTGTTGCTCTTTCTTTCCACCTCTCTTACCTTTCAGTAGATACTTTCATTCTTTGTTTCACAGCCTTGAAGGTAAGTGGTTGTTGGTTGTTATCAACTGACACCTGCCCTGAAAACAGCTGACCCTGAGTTTAATTTTCACACATGGGAGTAGATAAAACTGATTTCATCTGAAGTGGTTAAAATTTGTGGGACTGTTATGCTCTGGGCAAGGGTCATGCTTGAATTCACCTATGTGAAAGATATGTATTGAGGGTGTGAATGAAAAGTTAGCATTGAGACTGATTTTCAACAGGAAAAAACAGAGTGGCATGTATGCTATATAAAATAAAATCTAGGAGGATCACCTTAACCAGAGTAAGAAACTCAGGACCATCTATTTTCTGGGAAAGATGGTGGGTGACTTTATTCATACAGACTAGGAGTTGTTAACCTTTTCCACCAGTCATTCTAAGGAATAACATTGCCATAAAAATAGATGCTAACATGACCTGTGCTATATCGTGTTTAATGCTTGAAAAATGCTTTATGCTAAGTAATTCAAGTCAGAAATAGTGTCTGGATTTTCAGCTCAGAGGGTTTTGTAAAATCTCAGGGTTCATTATCATAAAATCCTTTGTTGTTGATGATGAAGAAAAATGTGAAAGAAATGATGAAAGCTTTCCAAATAGATATTTGGTCTTCATCATAAACTTCAAACTCTACATCTGCCTTTCTCAGACAAGCTCATAAATCTATCCTTTTTGGGACTTTCTGGAAGATTATAGACTGATGGGGCTTATTCCCAGTGATTAAACAGCCACAGTATCACATCCCAAATGATGTAAATTTAGATTATGTGTTTCACTGTAAAGTTTCAATTTTGATTGGCATGAAATCTCTTTCCCTGTGAATTTGCAAAATCTATATATTCTCTCTCTCTCCCTCTCTTTCTTTCTCTCTCTCTCTCTCTCTCTCTCTCCCTCTTCCTCTCTCCCTCCCTCCCCTCTCTCTCTCTCTCTCTCTCTCTCTCTCTCTGTGTCGTTTCTGGTGGCTTTTACCTTTTTTATAATTTATCTTTTACATAACTTCTGTTCATATAAATATCATATGTGCAGGAAGCCTTTCCAATGGTTATATACATTTTAAATTTATTTATAAAGCTCACTCTTCACCCTGGAACAGAGATCCTTTCAACTTTTTTTCATTTATAAGGATACAAATATAAATCTACTTATTGTGATCTAAAGCTTGCTTACAAATTGTTGGTATAGGAACTGCATTATATAAGGGAAAATCTATAGTATAGATATGCCCTCAAATACTGTCTATTTTACCAGTGTCAACAAGACTTATCCTCATGGATATAAGGTTATTGCATTTATGACTATCCCATGTGAGAAAATTGGATGAAGATATGATATGAGGAAAGAGCAAATGTTGATAGAATCCTATCTCCATTCTGAAAATAACATTCTGGATCTCAACAGCATTAGGAGATATTATTCAGAGCTTGCAATGATGTGCCATCAGAAATTTTAAAAGGAACTAATTGGTTCCTTTCACTGATGTTTGGTAATGAGCAGGATAAGAATGAATAAATTGCAATTAAATCCAGAAATACCAAGGTATTGTTTGTCAACAGAAACTTCAATTTCCCACGTACTAACAATATTAGGATTCTGAAAGGTAGTGTCCTGCTGGTTTCAGCTACATACATTCACACAGAGTTTCTTGGGTCATTTCAGTTTAATATTCACAGGTGAAACTCGAAAAAATAGAATATGGTGCAAAAGTTCATTTATTTCAGTAATGCAACTTAAAAGGTAAAACTAATATATGAGATAGACTCATTACATGCAAGATAGTTCAAGCCGTGATTTGTCATAATTGAGATGATTAAGGTTTACAGCTCATGAAAACCCCAAATCCACAATCTCAGAAAATTAGAATATTACATGCAATCAATAAACAAGAATTGTACATAGAACAATATCAGACCTCTGAAAAGTATAAGACATGCATATATATACAAGTATTTGGTTTGGGCCCCTTTTGCAACAATTACTGCCTCAATACGGCATAGCATGAAAGCTATCAGCCTGTGTCACTGTGTTTATGGAAGACCAGGATGCTTCAATAGTGGCCTTCAGCTCTTCTTCTGCATTGTTCGATCTCATGTCTCTCATCTTTCTCTTGGCAATGCCCCATAGATTCTCAATGGGGTTCAGGTCAGGTGAGTTTGCTGGCCAATCAAGCACAGAAATCCCACGGTTTATTGAACCAGGCTTTGGGCAGCGTGGGCAGGTGCCAAGTCCTGCTGGAAAATGAAGTCAGCATCCCCACATAAAGCTCATCTGTGGAAGGAAGTATGAAGTGCTCCAAAATCCTCTGGTAGCTGGCTGCATTGACTCTGGACTTAATGAAGCACAGTGGACCAACACCAGCAGATGACATGGCTCCCCAAATCAATGCAGACTGTGGAAACTTCACACTGGCCTTCAAGCATCTTGCAGTGTGTGTCTCTCCATTCTTTCTTCTGACTCTGGGTCCTTGGTTTCAAATGAGATGCAAAAGTTGCTCTCATCAGAAAAAGAGGACTTTGGACCACTGAGCAGACCAGTTTTGTTTTTCTTTTCCCAGGTAAGATGCTTCTGACGTTGTTTGTGTGTTCAGGAACAGCTTGACAAGAGGAATACGACATTTGAAGCCCATGTCCAGGATCCGTCTGTGTGTGGTGGCTCTTGACTCCAGTCTCTGTCCACTCCTTGTGAAAGTCCAACACTTTATAAATGGCCTTTTTTCGATTGGTGATTCCTACTGAACCTGACCGAGAGACCATTTAAAGGCTCGGGAACCCTTTGCAGGTGTTATGTCTTAATTAGCTGATTAGAGTGGGACACTTTGAGCCTAGAATATTGAACCTTTTCACAATATTCTACTTTTTCTGAGATTTGGATTTGGGGTTTTCATGAGCTGTAAGCCAAATCATCTGAATTATGACACATCACGACTTGAATTATGTTGCTTTGCATGTAATGAGTCTATCTCATATATTAGCTTCACCTTTCACCTTTTAAGTTGCATTACTGAAATAAATGAACTTTTGCACGATATTCTAATTTTTCGAGTTTCACCTGTAAAGAGTAGTACTAAAGAAGAATTTAGTGAGAAACAAGGAATGTAAATGAAGCACAGAATGTAAACAAAGCTGTGGCTTGCCTGCAAGGTTTACTTTGAGAAGAAGGAACATGCCAACAAATCATCCAGAATAAGTCAGAGCCAGATCAAAATTTCAGCCAGTCCAAAGATCAGAAGTCCAAGAATCAGAATCCACACATGAAGGTCACAAATCAACCAGATGTTAAATGTTGTCTCCAGCAAAGAAAAAATATGTATAATATACAAGCTTAAGTTGCAGGAGGTGGTATCAAGGAAGAACTTCTTGTTTCTAGTTGCCGTTTGATGCCTTGCATTGGTGGCCTCGTGGTGAAGACACGCCTCCCACTTGAAAGGTTGAGAGTTCAATCTGAGCTACCAGATGGTGCAAAGAAAAAAAAAATCTGCTATGAACTCTGCATCAGGAAGGGCATCCAACCAGTAAACGCTCAGCTTCATCTAGTTGTCCTGACCCTATGGTGAATTATGGGATTACGCCATCTTGTAAGAGGGAATTATGGGAGATTTGGGAGAATAATAGAACTATGTCCTCAGATCCTAATTAAGGGCTTTAATACATGTCTGCTGTTAGAGAAATACTAGCATTGAAGACAACGAGCGTAGGTATCAGGAGGTGGGTCAGAGGTGCTGTGATAAGGTATTGCAGAATGGTAGGAAGTGATGTTGACTTTACAGCTCAACTGGGATTGCTCTGGATCCCGATCATTCTGTCCTGACATTTATCAGTGACTGGATAGTCTAGTTCAGGAGTCTCCAACCCCCGGTCCATGGACTGGCATGGGCCATGGCATGACAGCAACTGGCCACGCAAACAAGCGAAGCACCATCCATGGGATGCAGGCAGCAAAAGTATGCCACCTCCAGTTCATGGTAAAATCTTTCTCCATAGAACCGGTCCTTGGTGCCCAAATGTCTAGTCTAGCTGATCTGATTGGACCAGGTAGTTCTTCTCAGTTCCTGAAACTTAATGAGATCAGAGCAGAGATTATTTACAGGCTGACATTCCTTTTAATCCATTAGTCTCACAAAGCATCAAACCACATTTTAAAACTACTGCCAGAATAAAGGGAAAGGGACATTCAATAGATTTTAATATCAATTGCAAATGCTTGTTTAGCCAAAATTCCTCCAGTGGTCCTTTACGCATTCCAACTAATTTTCCATTGCTTCTTTCATGCACTTTGGGTTCCAAACTGAAGTCTTCAAGCTTCAAAATTCAGAGTTGGGTTAAAAAGTAGAGGCTTGGTTCCAGTTTTCTCTCACTCTTGTCTTTTCTTAGGTTTCATATATGATGCAATAATAAACACAAATAATGAATTTAAAAACACATTAGATTTTGAGTGGTTAGGTAAAAGAGGAAGGTTCTTTTCATATTCCACCCATAATTTGCAACCAATATCCTTCACTGAAATGTTTTTTAAGCTCAGCAATGGGTTCATTCTTCTTTCTCTTTTTAATTTCTTGTGTGGCTGAAGCTGTATGTTTGATCCATGTGTTGATAAAATGAAACAAAGTTACTTTCTTTATTGTTTTAGTTGTCTCTCATATTTTCCTTATTAAATCCTCCTCAGATTAAAGCATAATCTTTTACTGCTGTAATTTGTTTTTATATAAGCCAGGATCTATTTCTCACAATATTATTGCAGTTGCTATTTCAATTTACCAATTGGTTGCTAAAGCTTTTTGAGTGAAATAAGAAAACACTACCGATTGATGTGTTTTTGATGTTTTAAAAATACAGCATGTGTTGCTAATTTTTTAATGACAACAATTATAATTTGACTTATGTATCATTGAATAATAACAATTTTAACAACTTGAAGATTTGTTAAAAATAGTGTCTCCTTTATGCACTTTGTAATTATTTCAGTGGCCTCATCTACTGGATAAAATATACATAAACATATGCATACAATAAATATATACAAAAATATATGTATATAGATGTACAATAAATGATGGTGGACTGATGTTTCAATCATGTTCTTTTCTCCCTAAATTTTTAAGATAATGATAATGATAGTAATAATTTATTACATTTATTTTTTTCATTTAATTTAAAATGAAAAATTATTAAATTTATAATACTAATAACACTTAAACTTATATACCACTTCATAGTGCTTTGCAGCACTCTCTAAGCTGTTTACAATGTTAACATATTGCCCCCAACAATCTTGGTCTCCATTTTACCAACCTTGGAAGGATGAAAGGCTAAATCAACCTTGAGCTGGTCAAGACTGAACTCCTGGCTATGGGCAAAACCAGTATGCAGTACTGCATTCTAACCCTTGCACCACCATGGCTTCTGCTACCCAACTTTCATTCAGGTATTCTAATTTATTGTAAATCTGGAAATTATGAAGAAAAATGTATACATTGTATTAAGAGTGCATCAGTTCTGTCTGTTGACAACTTGGAAATGCAGTAAAGCCATATGCTATGGATAAATGATATTATTTGAGAGAAAGACTGGATGCACAAATCTGTCTGTCTGCCTTTTGTTTCCACTAGAGGAAAAAAAAGAGAAAGAACGTTCCCCTTGTAATAAGCCAAATATAAATCATTGTGTTATGGTGTTTGCTAACTACAACATAGTAAATGATGCCAGTCACATATATTCAGTTTATTGCTTTAAATGGATGGTTCAGCAAATTCCAGCCCATTAAATCATTTCAACAAGAACTGGTGAGAAGATAAATTAACAGAAGTAAAATCAAATGTGTTGCATAATGAAAAAAAATCTAAGAGTGAATGGCACTTACCAATATTCATATGCATTTTCTTCTCTTTTAATAGAAAGGTGAGATAAAGAAGGACAAGAGTCCCAGATGAGATTTTTTCTCCTTTCAAAATAGCCCTTACATTTATCTGTTTTCCTTCAAGAAGGAATAGCCTCCTTGGAAATCCATAACTCTTTTGTTCTCAAGGCCCAAGATGTTAGCATACCAATGAATGATTTAGTCTAGTATTATATATAGTAGAAAGCCTAACCCATTTGTTGTTACATATGCTATAGGAAGTGAAGACAGAAAAATTAATTTCAAGAGAAAATTCAGATTTTCTGATTCAGAAAAATCAGGTATCTTTTGGGTCCAAAAACATCTTGATATTTGTCTCTGCAATCTTGACTTAGCCTTGATTTAGAACACATATAGATGACTTTTCAAAGTCTTGAGTTGTCTTGAATTTCCAGAAACAACACATTCATGACACCTGAAAAATAAGAATGTATCATGGCATAAGTTTTCTTAAACTTTGGTTCTAGTCATTAGATACATAAAGTACATCCACCCAGAGGCATACTGTTTGAGTTGAGTAACCTTACACATCTTCTTAATTATATACAAATAGATGATCACATTTAATTACAAGTACATTTGATGATTGTTTGAAGTTATGACCATGTGAAAAAGTGATTTATGATCAGTCCTCACACTTACGACTATTGTAGCACCCCATGGTCATGTGATAAAATTTGGGCACTTGGCAACCAGCAGCCATTGCAGCATTCCAGGGTCACTTGATCTCCATTTATAATCTTCTCAGGGGACTTCTGATAAGCAAAGTCAATGGGGGAAGCCAGATTCATTTAACTTTCACTTAATGACTCACTTAATGGTGGTGGCAAAAAGGGTCATAAAATCAGGTACAACTCACTTGATCACCACATCCCTTAGTGGTAGAAATTGCACTCTCAATTGTAGCAAATCAAAGACCACATGAATATGTTGCCACCTTAAGTTCATCTTGGAATTGTAATATTGGTGCTGTCTTCTTGAAAAGCTATATTGTTCTGTTTTTTAAAAATACTGTTATTTTATAACTATTTTTGATGTTTATGTGAAATTCTCCATGCAACCTTCTGTGATCTTACACATCTGAATATTTGGGGCTATTGCACATTACTGGCAAAAGAATGGTATATATTAAATTGCAAGATAAGCTGGTAGGGGACATTATGAGGTCATATCATAGCATCATCAGAGTAAATAAGGGGTCAGATTCAAGAGCATTTCCATTTCCCAGGGCAGGTGCTATTCTCCTATTCCATTGGACTAAATGTTATCTGTTTCAAGGTATTACTGATGTTAATTATAATGTGTTATATTTGTTAATGCTTTCACAATAATATACACACATAGTATATGTATATCACTTGGCAGTCATCAAGGTCTAGTCTTTTTCTATTTCATCCTATGTGAGGTATGGTAAATGACTGGTTCAACACTCCTTAAAGTTTTATAGATATTGTGAATGAAATTTTAATATCAACTCCAAGTCCAAATCAGAGATTCTAATCACCAGCCTTAAAGTATGTTCTGGTCCCACTTTTTGTTAAGTGATGATCTTTAAGCATGTTGCATCAATTCTTGACCTGTTATTCCTTCTTATGATCATAATGCTTCAGAGATAATGTATGCTGTAATCAACATTTCTCTTCTTTACAGATCTTTAATGTATGTAAGTCCTATCCAGCTCTGGACTCTTGTGCTCTTGTGCTGGTAACTTCAGCTTCCTCACTCACAATCTCTGAATTTCACTTGTTTAGTTACACATAGTGATCCAGAATATGTTTTGTTAGTGATGGGATTCAAATTTTTTGACTACTGGTTCTGTGGGCATGGCTTGGTGGGTGTGTCAGGGGAAAGATACTATAAAATCTCTAGTCAGAGATGGTATTTGCCAGTTCTCCGAACTACTCAAAATTTCCGCTACTGGTTCTCCAGAACTGGTCAGAACCTGCTCAATATCACCTCTGGATTTGTGGGATTTTGGAGTGAATACACCCAAGTTGTTCTAATGCCTTACACCATAAGCATCTTCTAATTTTTGCTATTCTTCCATGGGACCTAAAAGTAACTTGCCAAATGGTAAGGCAGAGCAAGCAGTTTTTCACTAAAACAGAATCTGAGCTTTAACAAGAGCAGTTTATTTTTTAATTAACGGATGCAGAACGGATATGTAGTGGATGCGTAGCAGATGCGTAGCGGATGCAGAATGGACGAATTGGATACATTTTCTGCGCAAAAGTTTTGAGCAGCTCAAAACTTTCTGAGCGGATGAAACGTCAATAAACGNTCAATAAACGGATGCTGGACGGATAGAGAGGAAGCAAAACGGAGGCAGTGAGTACATCACGTTAACCAACGGATGGCAAGCTTTTTTGTCCGTTTTACATCCTCTTTCCATCCGTTGGTGCAGTGTGACAGGGGCTTAAAAGTAGGCAAAAATACAACTGTATTCATCTTTTTTGGGGGGCGGGGGTTATTATTATTTTAAAAACAATTTAAAAAATTAAAGGTGAAATTGACCATCATTAATTAGAAAAGGGTCCCCCTTTCCTCTCAAGGCTGGTTGATTGATTGGAGAAAGCAACTTCCATTAAATGGAAGTGTACTGCACAAGAAAGGAGCGGCTGCCACAAAGAAGAGGGAGACAACCTATTCTCCAAAGCATCTGAAGGCAGAACAAGAAGCAATGGATGGAAGCTAATCAAAGGAGAAAATCAACCTAGAACTAAGGAGAACTTTCCAGACAGAACAATTAATCAGTGGAACAGCTTGCTTCCAAGAGTTGTGGGTTTTTAAGAAGAGATTGGACAACCTTTTTCTGAAATGGCATAGAGTTTCCTGCTTGTGTAGGGGTTGGACTAGATCACTAGAAGACTTCCAAGGTCCCTTCCAACTGTAATTCTATTTAAAAAAAAACAATGAGCATTTATCAAGATTTTATGCAACTGCAAACCCCTAATTGCAGTAGTATTTAATTACTAAAGTCTCTGAAACAAGATTATGTCTTTGTCCAATAACCTGTTTATGTTTTAAAAATTGAGTCATGCAGATTTGATTATTGAACATGCTCTGGAATATAACTGAGTTTACTGCAAATGCCTCCGTGAATGCAATTAATTGATTTAAAATGCTAATGGATTATTTTTGTATTTTAATAACTTACAGAGCAAATTATTTCTAATGTTAACATGCTGCTGAATGAATGTTTTGTGATGATGTGTTTTTACTCTGAGTAAATCTTGTAATTGAATAGATAAGACTATTAGAGCTAAGGTTAACTAAATTTAATGGAGATTACTATTAGGTAAATGAGAATAGGAATGTAGCCTTCATTATATAAAATTTCCACTGAGATGAGGTGTGAGTAAAAAAAAAAGAATACATCACACTTAATTTCTCAGGAAAATTGTGAATTTAAATAATGGCCCAATAATAAGGTACTGTCTAGAGAAAGCAGATAAACATTGGTTAGAAAGTTTTCTCAAGTATTTCTTGCATCCTTTTCACATCTCTTTCCCTCTTATTCTCTCTGTCTTTCTTGCAATAAATCAACTGGAAATTTCTCAAAAAAGAGGGTGTTGCCCATGGAAATTTTACTTTTGGAAATCTTAATGTATGATTTTTTTCCACATGGATGCATTTTTATAATTTGTTATATTTACTGATTCCTGTGTTATCTCAAGCCAATTTTCCTTACATAACCAAGTCTTTATGCTATCATGCACATTATTTATACATATACATAAAATAGCAGGAAAACAATAAGTGACAAAGAAGCTCCTTATTGTATTATGCTTCTTTGACTAAAGATATAGTTGACTGCTTTATAGAAGGCAAATTTTTGTTGTTTCTGCATTATCCCCTTTGACTGGCATTTTCCCAGATGTGGATTATTCCATCCTTTGCTTATCTTCATAAGAGGTACCAGGAAGTGAAGTTGAATTGAATCTGATTTTCTGCACAGAAGTTCATTATGTCAGCTATGATTTGAGGTACATTTTAAGAAAATAAACAATAGCAGTAAGGGGAAAAAGTGTCTAATTATTAATTCTCTTTCTTTGTATTTGTATGCTGAAATGGCTCTGGAAAAAGTTGCCAATCAATCCATATACATACTTAGTCACAATTATATGTGGGTATCCAATATGAACATCTAATCCATACTCAATAATTGGCAAATATCAAATTATTTTAAAAGGCTAAACCTTGGTTGATTTGGTTATCCACACATCCCTCTAAAGTTGGTGTGTGTGTGTGTGTGTGTGTGTGTGTGTGTGTGTGTGTGTGTGTAAAACAATCTCCAAGTTTTAAAAGTTATATGAAACTGAAAGAATTATACTTTCACTAATCAGCTAGCCTTTCTGGGTTGGTTATGAGAAACTTTAATCAAAAAAACCTGTTTTATTTGTCAGAATGTAATTGGTTCAGATGATTACTTCATCTCATGTACAGCTTCTCTGAAATGGTATTGGTTATGTTATCTATCAAACCCTAATAAATTTTGGTTCAATATGCCATGGAAACATTCATCTTGACCCGAAGCACAAGGAACATTATGTAATAAGTTCTACCTATTTTATTATGGAAACTTTATTTTGTTTTCTGTCACGTGTGATGAGGGACCTCACATATAACATCTTCCAACAGGAGAAGTGGTGTCTTAGCTGTTTATAAAGCATTATTAAAAAGAAAATCCTTTTAATCCTTGTTTAGCCTTTGCTAAAATGTCTGAGGCTACTTTCAGACAGTCAGGAATATAGGGTACCATATAGTCAGTATTGGGTACTATAAATGAGTTTCTGTTTTGATGAAGTAAGGAAAAAAGAAAGAATTCCAGCACCATAGTATGTTGCTGAAGCAACTATGAGAAACTATATGTACACTTTTGAAATGAAATAAAAATATATGAGGAGTCATTTCATAGCCTGAAAATTCTCTTCAGTTCTTCGTTTTCAGAGGTCCTTCATTTTCAGAAAATGAGTACATCTTTCATTTTCATTACTATAGTATTTTTAATAGCAATTAGCAGATAAGAAGTAGTTTCTGTTTGCTTGATAAACAACAACTAATGTAGCCAACACAATATACCAATTATCATTTCTGAGTTCCCTTCAACATTGAAAGAATTGAAGTAAGTCTATCTAGAAGATGGCAGGGGTGTAAGTCCTCATAATCAGCACCCCTTGATCCAAGAGAGGTTGAACAGAGCAAATCAGGAACCCCTGACCATAACTTCCATCTGCTAGTTTAGCAGGAGCCTCAGGTCCAAGAGTACCCCAGATAGTATACTCACTCCTTCAGAGAGAATGACATTGAACTCTTTACCAGTTATTTCCTTCTCATTATAAGGAGCAAGTATGAAACCATTATTTCAGCTTACAGTGAAAAACTAGACATACTGGTTTCATTGCATTTGCATTCTATCCAAGCTAGACTTTTTTTGTAGACACTAAAATATCAACAATGATGAATAGATCACCCATAAACTTACTCTGTTCTTCTAAAGATATGCTCAAATTAATAAGTATTGATTAGCTGACTGTGATTCAAAGTGAAAAAAAGCATTTGGTCTTGAGGGCACATTGCTTTTTTATTAATTTTGTGACAGAATTTGTGTTCTCTCTCCCTCATACAGTCACACAAACATATGTATCTCACCATCCACAGTTATTTGTAAAAAAATCAAAGCAATCTGACTCTTTACACTTATTCTATTTTATCTCAATGGTTTTATAAACAGTTATCAAGAGATGACAAATCAGTAGCTTAATATAACAATTGAATTCTAAAGTAATTCAATACACTGACCAATACATAACCTTATTTATGAGAATTATTATGGTAAGGGAAAAGTTATTTTTGTTTTCTGAATAGTGCAAATTACTTAAGCAGCATTTTAAATGTTAAAATATTATTTTTAAAAAGCACATACTTGTCAGGACCAAAACAAAGAGATATGCATCAGCATTTCAATAATTTCTCTCTAAAGCTCAGTTAATTTTCAGCAGAAGATGAATTAAGGATCAATCATCAGAAGAACTAAAACATTTAGATAGGGGAGGAAGTGAAATATCCATATCCATAGTTAGATCGGCCAAAATAATATAGAAAGAAGCTTAATCATATGTTGGAAGTGTGTTTAAAACTCAGGCCAAATTTGGGGATTTCGCCTAGCTTGAATATAAGCTGTAAATACATTTTTAAATTTGGGCGTTAGAAAATAAATGCATTCGTGAATTTAAAAATGCACATTCAGATGATGAAAAAAAGAAAAGGCCAGAGAATGGCCTTTTTATATCTTAGTTCATGCTCTGCAGGTTATGAGACAGATGGAGCCACGTTGAGGATCATCTCTCCATCTGTCTTTGATTATTTGTAGTTTCTTGTTTGGT
This sequence comes from Laticauda laticaudata, assembly GCA_004320025.1. Taxonomy (NCBI): domain Eukaryota; kingdom Metazoa; phylum Chordata; class Lepidosauria; order Squamata; family Elapidae; genus Laticauda; species Laticauda laticaudata. The sequence continues at coordinate 2,454 of BHFT01049925.1, read as the reverse complement.
TTTTCCACAGGTTGCTAAAATTGTTTTTCTGCCTATTCTATGTCCATTCTGCAATTCGTAATGAATGCTTATTTCAGCACTGCTATTCCCCAAGAAGCATTCTTGGGACACATCAAGGAGCTTTTAGCATCTCTTTTTTTTTGCTATAATTAAGAACTTCCAGTTCTTTTTCAGAAAAGATAACGTTCATGGGCTGCAAGTTCTGTCAGGATGAAAACTTGAGATAGAAACAGAAGGGATGAGAGGTGTCACATAATGGATAAATCTTTTCAGTCTCCAAGGAAAGAAAGAAGAGAGAGAACCAAAAGCAAAATCAGAGTATGCCTAATGAAGCCTAACTGGCTTTGAAAGACTCCTGATACTATGAACTTCACAATCTTGTCATCAGGAACTTTGCACACTGGATAGTTAATTCCAAATTCAGTACAAGATTCAGCCCCATGTACTTCTTTCTTTACATCAGAAGCAACAGGTTCTGCAAAATCACATCTTGCCAGTTTGCTTTGCTAACTAGATTTTTTTTTCAATATGTATGTATGTATGTATGTATGTATGTATGTATGTATGTATGTATGTATGTTGTTTTTTATTTGTAGGCTTCCCACATCAACACTTGCACAGTATTTGCAAATCCGTATCCTTCTTGGTAGTGGGTCTTTTCTTGTTTTTGTCTTGCTTGTTAGCCTCCATGGCCAATACTTACAGATGTTCTTCCTTAGCAGCCCCCAGGAGCAATATGCCACATGTTTATCCTGTACATGAACCGAAGCAGAACTATGTAGAAAGGGAGACTTGGATATGGAAAGGTCACATAGTGTATATTGAGAGTGTTCAAAGCAAATAACTCAGCTGAGATTTATGTTGAGGCCATCTAATGTCACTTCCTTGTTGCATTTCATTATGATCCCTTCTCTTTGAGTATTTTCAATATTGGGAAATATTGCAATCATCATTCCCCAATATTGTCTGTCTGCTGTTCAAAAAACATTTAATTGCAGTCTTTAAAGGCTAGAAAAATCATTTTTCTATTTTTATTTTTATTAAAATAAGTAAGATACAAACTAAAAAAAGTAGATTTTTTAAAAAAACTAAAAGGTATTTGGAAGGCATAAGTGTGTACTATTAGTCTTATAGATAAATACTGCTAATTTCAAAAAAATGTTGTTGCAATTTTGATCAGTTCCAAGAACAGCCTACCAACTAGTCCCTTTTTACTTCCCAGGACTTTATTTCAGGCTTTTCCAGATGGTGACTATGGACACTAAAGATTCTCAGAAGCTTTTCCCATGTAGGATTCCAGCCTGACCTAGTGGTAGGGGGGAAAATCATCTAGAAAAAGGAAACCTTTCTTCCCAACCCTTCAGTCAATGCAGTGGGAAATTGTTACGTTTTAATGGGAAAAGAGATAAATGGAGAGAGCATGGAAGGAAAATGGGTCTGGATGGGAGACTGTAGGAACAAAAGAGCGGAATGTAAAGACTCTTTGTGAGTGTGTGTATGAGATAGATGGACGAGGTGCTTGTGTGTATTAATGTGCAGATGATGTGTGTATAGAAAAATGTATACAATTTATATCAGAAATAACAAGATATGACCTTGAGAGAAAAGGATGCATATTTCAGGGGTGAATTGTAGTGCGAATTGCTTGATTGTTGGTTAATCTGTGGAAGTGGGCTGGGGGGAGAGATTCAAAGTAGGTTTTTTTGTTTTGCATCCCTGACTCTGCATGTATGTTATTATATACTATATATATATATACATATATGTTATTATATATGTTTCTCATTTGTTGTTTCTCATTTTGAAGAGTGCCTTTTGTCATGCAGACTCAAATATATAGTCTGGTTGTTTGGTTCAGAAAGTTCGGAAGTCTCCTTTAAAGAGACAGTGAGCAATTTAGAATCTATGGATTTTGCAACCTATCATTGATCTTACCATTTGGTTTCCAAAGCAGTAACTATAGCAACATCAAGTTTGCACAGTACAGTTTGACTTTCAAAGAAATGGCTCTTAACCATTGCTTTCCAGAACACTAAGTAAATTGAGTTTTCTCTCTCTCTTTTTTTTCCTGCCCAGGGCTCTGGATTCATCAACTGAGCAATCACATGGGGTAAACTAACAGTTGTTGCAGTTCAGTAGTTAGAGAAGTCAGCTTACTGGATCTGGAGATTTGCCAGATTTAAGACATTTCCCCAATCAGAGTTAGTATGCAGCTTGGGGGTTTTCCTGTATTTAAAGAGCAGGTGGCAGCCATGGCTGGGAGGACCTTTACATAGATTCTTCTTAGACACCAACAGCACCTGTTTCTAGAGGTCCTGCTCACAGTAACTCATGCCTTAAGGCTAGGTCACACCGGCCAATGGATGCAAAACGCATTGAAAAAGGACACAGTGGATGAGCAAATTTTCCATCCGTTGTTATCCGCTCTCAAAAGTGCCCCAAATTTGCATAAAC